>ONZA01015355.1:21172-36903 GCA_900322205.1 Kewa caespitosa | reverse complement strand
TTTTTTTTTTTTTTCCGTCAAATTAGGCCATTAAGAATAAGGACCCCGTGAATTTTCACCCTTGTCCAAGACTAAGTTTTTTTTGTTTTCTTTTTTTGGCCTACATGGGCCAAGGGTTCACAAGGGTTTTAACCCTTGGCTTAGAATACTCAATAATCTATAATTGGAAAAATAAATTGAAAATTGAATAAACAAATATAAGCAAGTACCATCTCATTTAGGCAAATAGGATGGTATTTCTTGGTTTTGTATGGCCTACTATAGTCAGGATGATCGACTCTATTTAAATCCATGACCTTCATCAAGTTATTGGGTAATATTGTTTTCATAACATATGGTCCCGAGTAATTGGGGAAAAGTTTTCCATGTTGGTGCGAAGCTATCAATGATTCTTTCTTAAGGACAAGGTCACACTCTTGGATTTCTTAGTGTTTCGTGGGCTTGTAGACAGGTATCCATTCCCATGCTCATTTCCTCCCATAGCTATCATTAGCAAGGCCTTTTTCAGATGGTGACTTTCTTTCCTTTTTGATGTCTTCCAATACTTTCCCGAAATTATACAGTGCATCTTCGGAATGCTTTATATTTGGAGACTTTGTTCATTGATCAACTTGTCTTTGGCTTTTGTCAATGTCCTTGGAGTTTTCGTATCTTCTGAGACAAGTTCACATTCAAACTCCTTTTCGTAGAGAAACTAATGATCTATTCACTAGTACACAACGAATCTATTATGTCAGGTTTTTTACGTCGGAGGTGCACACGCCAGACGTAGAAATACATGTGGTTGCATTATTATAATTAAAATAGCATTGTTCTAGGTTTATTACGGCAGTTCTTAGCGTAACCGACGTAGTAAATTATTTATTAAGTTGGGCATTGTGTTAACATCGTAATAAAGGCTAAAAAAATAACACGCAATACATAATTGGAGTGGGCTTTACTACGTTGGGTTAACATAACCCGTAGTAATAAATGGAGAGTATTTTTCTTCTTTCTTTCTTTTCATTCCACGCTTCTCCAAACTCCAAACTCTCTGAACTGAACCTCGAAGAACCTTCGCGCGCCGCCCACCCTACCAGGCACTAATTCCCCGCTCAACCCGGCCATAGTAGTCGGTTGAAACCAACCCATCTCAGTGCAAAGAGCCGTAGCAACGGTGCCAGCGAGTCCAAACTGCCACCTTGTTCCCCCGCCTTTTCAGCATCGTGAGATTCGCTCCAGCACTGCCGGCGCACGCCATTCTCGAGAATTTTGCTTCCCATCACAATAGGTATCTTTTTATCAGGGTTCACTTATTGAATTTAGAATTTAATTACTGATTAGGGTTTAGTTTCTTAATTTACGATTTAGTTTCTTATTTTTAGGGGTTAATTTCTGACTTAAGATTGATGAATACAATTCCGCACATGTGTATGTTGTGCTTGTTTCCATGTTTTTGTTTGTGTGTATATATGTTTGTGTGTGTTTGAGTGTGTGTATGCTTCTCTGTTTTTCATTACTGTAAGTCACATTTGCCCAGTTAATCCCTTTGCGAATCTGCTCAACAAGTACTGAGAACTCTCATTGTTCTTTTTCCCGAAAATTTTACTGGGTATTTTAGATTAGGGGGTGAAAAGAGAAGAGTTACTGAGTCATCATTTTTGAGGTGCTATGGAATGCAGACTGCTGTCACATGAGTGTGATCATCAAAATTTAATGCGACATGGTTTAACATTTTGGGATCCGATGACTGTTACTTACAAGTTCGAATTATGTGCAGATTATTTTGATCAATTTATATTCGTAATAGACCAAGATTAATCTAGCTTGAAGTAGATAAGTTTGCTAACTCAGTCTTTGGATGCAATGTTTGGTTCTTTTGTGATAGGTAGAACAAGGAGAATTCGAGGGACCTCAACTAAAACTAGGGCTGTTCAAAAGAGGGCAAAATGACATCTGAGGCTTTCACAAACTTAAAGGGCAGTAAGATAGACAAAGCTTTTCTAGTTGGACTAAATTGAATAATTGATAGTTAGATAGACAAAGCTTTTCTCATTCTTCCCAGTTGATGATCATTGTCTTGGAATTTCTTTCAAGACAAATTCTGGGAAAGCACTGTTGAGAATGGTCTAGAGAAAACAATTATTATGGGATTCGGTTTGTCTACATGTCTAACATGGACTTGCTGGACATTCTATTAGTAGAAAATGCTTTGCTAATTAGTCACCTTTTTTCCCTTATCTTTGTCTTACTGCTAATAGGCTCTATCTATTTACATATCTATATGCCAAGACAGCACATTTTGACAATTGGGATCAATTTGGTGGGATTCTAAGGTTGTTGTTGAAGGTTTATTAAGCAATTTGAAAGCAGTAGCCGAGTTTTATTTAATTTAGGAAGCCGCATTATGACAACAATGCCTTCTTAATAAGGTAGTCGGGCCCTTCGTTTTTCAGGGTATAGTGGTATGTTACATAGTGGTTAGCTTAAGTTTCCTCATTTGACGGATGATTAGGAATGATAGCAATCATGGTGGACAAACCGAAAAGAATTGATCTTCTTTCAAGCTAAAAAACTTTAAAAATTTAGTAATTGTGAAGTCCTTTAAGGTATGGCCACCAACCAATACCATCATTTCACCTGACTTGAGCTGTTAGTAATATATTACTAACATGTTATGTTTTGTTTTTAATTTTTTTCCTTAAATAATTTTATTTTATTCCTACTTCACCTTGTGGGACACCTTTTATACATGGGAAAATAAAGAGGTAGTGGGGCAATTGATGTGCCTTTATTCTTGAAAACCTTGCCTGCTACCAGTTTCTACTTATGTTGGGATGGGAACTTTAGTCTTTTCCAGGTTACTTTCACTTGGGTTGATCAAATATCTTAAGTCTAATTACATGCTTCCTCGTATCAAGTTATCTTTGAGCTAATTAGTTGACGTTTGAAGTGTAATTGTTAGACCTCTTAGCCAAACTTGTCAAATCCACTAATTGCTTTCATCTGTTTTTTTGGAGATCATATGGACCAGTAAACTGTTTTCATTAACTAAAGACACACAATTGTTTGGTCCATGACTTGTCAACTTGTCCTGATTGAATTTTTAGGTCTAAGACATACACACACACACACAAACCTGAGACACACAAACACACACATCAGGCACACACACACAAATCTGAGACACACAAAGACACACATCAGACACACACACACACAAACGCACACATCAGACACACACAAAAAAAAAAATTAAAAAAAAAAAAGAAAAACAGACAAAAGGTGGAATTGAACCGAAACTCAACTACGCATACTAGACTCAAATGAACACTACAACTCATAGAAGGTAACACGACACAAAAGGTTGAAAAACTCTGGCCCCGACCCCTTGCACCCCTTCCCTAACTCTCTGCCCCCTTCTCCGACCCCATGCACCCCTTTCCTGGTTTGATCCTAGGTATAATCTATCCATCGCCAAATCGTGTTTATTGGTTTGATCCTCTCCAAAATGAACCACGCTCGGACTTTAAGTACGTGGTAAACCAGAAAGTTACTTCTAACATAAGTTATGAGCTTATTGCGTATTCTATTTTGGATCTCATTCAGTAGAGGTGCTTTAGATGTTTTGTGATATATATGGTATTTATATGTGTGCAATTTTCTTATTTATGTAGAGCTTTGAGGTTACAGAACGTGCAAAGACATTGAGTCCAACTACTTGGACTAGAATAAAAGTAAGACAACATGTTCCCTTATTTTTATCGTTATGAACTTTACATTTTCCATTTTTACTTTACGAGTTTGCACTACCATCGTCAACCGAGAGGTGTCGTCAACCGAGAGGTGTTGAGTGTGTTTTCTCTGTCATGAGGTTTATGTTGGAAGCATGTTGATGAAAAACAATGATGTGGATATTAATTGACGTAAGTTACTTTGTCTATGTGATACTTCACAAATTGTATATCAATAAGTCTAATTGATGTTGATGGTAATGTTGTTTTTTTTTTTGTAGTATTTTTCTCGAACAAGCAAGCTCGTCTTTGAAAGATGTTCATTCTATCGACACGTGTACTAAAAGGGATCCTTCCGAAGAGCCTTTTCAAGTCAAGGAAATAGATTACGTTTGGAGTGATTACTTTATGTCTGCGGTGATTCCATATACATAGCTCTTTATCTTTGAAAATAGTGTAACAATTTTTAGTGTTAGATAAATTATTATATTTTTGAGATTAGTAGGATT
Organism: Kewa caespitosa; assembly: GCA_900322205.1. NCBI lineage: Eukaryota > Viridiplantae > Streptophyta > Magnoliopsida > Caryophyllales > Kewaceae > Kewa > Kewa caespitosa. Next base: position 32,681 of record ONZA01015355.1, on the reverse strand, counting down.
TGGATACTTTTCTTATTTCATGGATAAAAGACTGACTTTCATTCAGGCCAGCGTGAAACGAAGAAAGAGAGATGATAGACAATATGAATTTTGTGTTGCAACATATTGTTGATTCAACATAAATTGTTGTATTTGTGAGATGAATGTCTAGATGGATAGAATAACCCGCGCCATTTTATTTTTTTTTTGAAAAAGTTAATTTACTATGATGGATGTTCGCCTTCGACATAATAATTTTTTTTAAAAAAAAGTTGCTATAAATTACATATTGATTTATTACTACAGGCCATAAAACAACCAAGTAATAAATGAATAGTTTTCAGTAGCTATTGAATGATTTATTACGTCGCAGGTGATTTACTATGATAGTTATGAGTAACCGTCGTAAAAAATATATGATTTACGACGGTTGGTAAAACCGACGTAATAAATCTATTATCTTTTACGTCCCCGAACAACGACGAGCGCTTTTTTGGACGGAACCGAAGTAGAAAACCCCAATCAACCGACGTAGTAAATCCTTTCTGTAGTAGTGGTTGGTCCGACTGGCTCGGCCCATGGCTAATGGATCAGTTATGGCTCACCTTCATCATCGTTACTCTCAACCGTTTCCCCTTGGCCAACTGCGAAGACGAACAACTTCCGTCTTTGTTGGTTCGGTTTCGTGTCTCCACCCTCAAGTTGTATCGCCAATTGGTGAGATAAAGGCACATGGGTCGAAGTCTTAATGCTAAATGTGAAAAATGTGCCTCGGCTTTATTTTATAATGCTGGTTTCTTTTTTACTGCTGAAAAGTTGTTGGAATGAATGGGCCAGGTTATCATCCAATCCCTAATGATTGATGTTGTGTCTTTACTACCTTCTTCTATGAAATACGCAATCATTTAGTATTTCAAAATCCAACACAAGTAGCCTATCTCTCGTTTATACTGTGGTTGCGGAAATCCATATACGAGAAGGTATCTCCTTCTTGAAAAAACGACCATTGAGTGTATGAAAAGAAGGCTTCAACAGTGTATGTAGTCGTTCCCCATCTTGATGGCGAGGGCCTTTAGTTTCACTATTTCTATGAAAGCCTGTGGTGTTGGCATGTATCCTAGCTCGAAGGAGTAGCCGTTGTCGTGCTCTAAACGGAGCGGTTTCACCCCTTGAGAACGAGCGTCCAGTCCCAATCGTAGGAACAAACCTTGTTTCTTGAGCATGGCATCAACCTTTAAATTAGAGTGTGGGTCGTAGTCAAACGGGATACACTTCTCTTCCACGGCAGCTACATCCTGGAACTTCCATGAATTTTTGTTAGTTGGTTCGTGTTCAAGTTTCAGGACGGAGGCTTGACTAGTCACGACTACATTAACTGAAGTGGTTCTATAACAATGAGAATTCTATCTACTACAATCCTAACCATTCCATGGAGACTAGATGGCACCGCATTGAGCACGTTGATGATTAATTGAGTAACTTTTCATGCATAAAATGGACTCACTTGCCTTGGATCGAGAATAGTATATGACAACTGTTGAGATTTTATGATCATTCTTGATAAAAACAACTACTTTGTATGCTTTGCATTTTTTATGTGGTTGTTGAATTGAGGTTCAGAAAGTTGAAGATAATACTTGGAGATACGTTGGATACATGAACACCCAAGGGATGAAGGAGAGGTTAGGGGACGAAAAGAAAAGAAAGAAACTATAAAAGACGCCCGCAAAAGTTGCACGTTCGTGCAAAAGTCTTAAGAAACAATTCTATAATTTGGAACGGACGGGCCGACTTTTGTCTCATTTTGACGCATCCGTGTTAGTGCCCTATAAAGCGTTTTCGCCTTTTTTTTGCAGCAATTATGTTTTGTACCGTGGGGGAGATCATGGGTCGTGGGTTTTGTCTTATAATATTACAAAAGAACATATTGCATTCCATACTATCATACTCTTAGCTTTTTAGTTTTCATAAATTACATTTACGTCAATGAGTTTTATGCTTCATTAGTTAGATTAAAAAAAAAAATCCACTATTGAGAAACAAGAGTTTGATGCACTTCTTCCATTGGACATTTTTTGGTATTTTGTTTTCCCATTATATGTTTTCTCTTAGTATTAATTCATTTGAGTTCAGGTTTTTCAATTTGTGAATGTGTATAGTTCTTTCTCATCTATGTAACCATTGTTTACTCATCATGTACATGAACTCCCTTGTTTATTTTGTGACTATTTCCACCATGAATTGCTAAGTTTTCCATACATAGGATTAATGTAGCCTACTCATATTGCTTGATGTTGAGTTAATTAACTTGAGATTAGCATGTCATTATAGTTTTTAAATAATGAATAGTTGTATGTTTAATTGAAATGTGTAGTGATAATTCCTTTCCGAGAGAAGAGTTTGATTACCCGAACTTGATTATTTGTCAAGTTTGACTAATCACGATAGTAGGTTAAAATTACTTAAGACTTTTTGAATCAATGTTTATGCTTCATAACTTTGAAATGAATTTGACTCCATGAGAATAGGAAGTTAAGTTCTATGTTGGGTTTGATCTTCAAGACTTCGAGAGAAGATTCTAGGTTGCTTAATTCTGTCCTTGCAACAATTGGACTTGGCATGATAGTTGAACCTTAATTCAAATGCATAAAGTGCCTAGACTACGTGAACTCAATCGTAGGGCTTTTTTATTCTTTACATTATCTAATTAGTTTTTTTAGCTTAAATTAATCAACCAAATCGCTTAGATTGTCCAATTTAGTAAAATTCAATGTTCAGAATCACTAGTTCCCTGAGGATTGATATTTTAATTACTTCAATACACCCGTATACTTGCGAGGCTATCAAGCTTTTGGCACCGTGTCGGGAAGCAAGGTGCATTCTGATATATATATATTTTTTATTTCTTAAACAGAGCCAACTAAGCATTGTGTATACGTGGCTAACTGAAATCGGGAAGCCAATCTACTTTGACGAGTCGATTGCTCGACCACTTCAGTACCCTTATGATGACCCGTTGGTAGTAGAAGTAAAGATTGCAATCACTTTGGTTAAGAGATTTGTCATAGATACGGGGAGTTAAACTGATGTTATCACGTACGCATGCCTCGAAGGCCTCCATTACGCTCCTGACAAGGTCATCCCTATCATTCATCCTGTAGTGAGCTTCGGAGGAAACCAAGTTCTTCTGATAGGGAGCATACAATTTCCCATGAGGGTGGGGGCAAAGAACGAAGCTAGGGACATTTTTTCCGATTTCCTCGTAGTGGACGTCCCTCTATCGTACAAAGTCCTGCTTAGATGCCCTTCCCTCAATTAGATCAATGCACATATCAGCATGTCCTACTGACTATGATGTTTCACCGAGACAATGGTGAATTCAGCAATGTATGCGAAGACTAAAAGATATCTCTGTCATGTCACTTACGATGCCTTAGTAAAATCACGCTCGAACATAAAGAAACTGCCACAATAAGTAGAGAGCCCGAGTCGAGGGAAAGAAGAAGGGAAAACCTTGAGAAGTCAGAATCGTGGCCTCAAAAGCGGAAGAGGAGGCCAAGATGAAGGAGGAGAAAGGAAAAGATGTTCATTGTCTTATGATAAACATACCCCTCTCTTAATTGGTAGATACATGATCGAAGAGAGGGAAAGAGCCAAGCCCTAGGGGGGCAAAGTGGAGGTCGTCTTGGACCCAGCTCGTCCAGAACGCATCACATATAGATGTGCCTACCATGTAAGAACTTTCTTCCCTGCTATGAGAATACCACGACGTTTTCGCCTTTAAGCCTGATGAAATTCCCGGAATCAGCAGAGAGCTCATGGAGCATAACCTCGAGATAATCTTGAAGTTAAAACCCAAGAAACAAAAGAAGAGACACTTGAGGGACGAACATAGCCGAGCTGCCGCCAAAGAGGTCAAAAAGCTCCTTGAAGCCGGAATCATGAAAGAATGTCAGTATCCAAGATGGCTCACCAATGTAGTGATGGTGAAGAAAGCAAGTGGATCGTGGAGAATGTGTGTAGATTACATCGACCTCAACAAAGCTTGTCTAAAGCACCACTTCCCTCTGCCATGGATAGATAGACTGGTGGACTCTAAGAGCGGCCATGAACTACTAAGTTTCATGCTGGCCAACTCGGGATAGAATAAGATATTCATGAGAAAAAAGGATCAAGGTTCAACGACTTCCATAACTGACGAAAGCGTTTTTTGCTACAAAATGATGACATTCGGGCTGAAGAATCTACCTTCTAGTGGTTAGTCCAAAAGGTGTTCAAGAACCAAATTGGTAGAAATTTGGAAGTTTATGCTGATGATCTTATCACAAAGAGACATCATGTCATGTAGACGACCTAAGGGAAACCTTCGAGACCCTTAGAGCTAACAAGATGAAGCTGAATCACAAGAATTGCGTGTTAAGAATACAAGGGGAAATTTTTTGAGTTTCATTGTTTGCGAATGGGAACCCTAAAAATGTACAAGCCACAAAGGACATAAAACCCCTGAAGTGTGTACACGACGTGCAGAAGTTCACAGGGCGCATAGCCTCTCTAAATTAGTTCATTTCCATGTGAGCGGACAAGTTTGCTCCATTCAACGCTTTGAGGAAGGGAACAAAGTTCGGAAGCGGAGAAAAAGCTCAAGAGGCATTCAAAAAGATGAAGTCTATATCGGCCACCTGCAAAGAATATGGATTCCCAAGACCCCTCTATCTCGCAGTATTAAAGAAAGCTGTCACTTTGGTCTTAGTAAAAGAGAACAAAGGAACTAAGGAACTAGTGTACTTCCCCAGCCCCACGGTGAGCGGGGCAAAATTCTGATACACCACACCAGAAAAGTTCGTCCTAGGCGTACTCATCAGTTCGTGAAAATTGAGGTCGTACTTCCAAAAATACATAATCGTAGTTCTCACCAACCAGCCTTTGGAGAATATACTATGACGACTCGAATCACCTGGTGGAGCACTAATCTAAGCTCACGAGTTGACAGACTATGACATTGTTAGAATACTTTATAGCCGAGCTAAAACATTTAGATCATATGCTGACTTTTTGGACTATCTCGTGGACCATGAGTGTAGATTGCTAGTCGTGCAAAGTGGAAGCGAAGCGGGGATAGTAATCACTTCCTCTAAGGGGCTATTTTGAGTACGCAATGAGGTTCAAGTTTCAGGCCTTAAACAATGAAGTAGAATACGAAGCCCACCAGCAAGGTTAACGTTGGCATGAGCTGCTAGAGCTCGAAAACTAAAGGCCAAGGTGGCCTCCCAGCTGGTAGTCTCTCTAGTCTCCAAAAAATACGAGGCTTGAAGGGATTGAATGAAAGCATACTTGGAAAAAGTCATGGGAGAAATCGACCATTTTGAAGAATTAATGTTGGATCATGTTTCGAGATTAAAAACCACTCATGCGGATTCAGTTCACTCGGTTGGCTAGTTCGTTTGAAGAAGATTACACACACACATCTTCTGGGAAGAAGTAGAAAACGGAGCATCAAAGTTGATGCGGTCGTCGACACTTTAGACTGGTCGGATGGATGGGTGAACCCAATTATCTCCCTACTATGGGATGACATCCTCCAAAAGGATCCCAAAGAAGGACAGAGGGTGAAGGACTGAAATCTACAAACAGAGAATTACTAGAGTGTTCAACCGAAGAGCCAAATCCACAAGACTCAACATTGGATGGAATCCGTGTGGGCAGACAGAATGAGGATGGGAAGCCCACACATAATTGGGAAGGAACATATTGAATCATCGTAGTGGTGGGGCCGAAAACGTACATACAAGAGACACTAGAAGAACGCAAGGTTCCAATGTCATGGAACATTAACAATCTACTTTGCTGCTTAGGATAACGAACTCATCTCTGAGCTACCTTGGGGTTGGTAACCCCAAACCGCCTCTCATCAGTTTTGAGTTAACAAGAAGTCATATTGGAGTTACCTCAAGGTATGCACCTTCGAATAGCTTCCTATGTCTTTGCTTTCTAAGGAATCCATCTTGAATCGGCACCCCTTAACAACAATGAAAAAAAAGTTCATTCTTTTGCCTTTAAATTGTGCATAATTTTCTATTTTGTCTTCTCACGGAAAAAATCAACGAGGTCCTACCTCGAAAACCGCTTGAAACACATAATGTCACACCCATGGGGAAAATATACGAACTACTCAACCCCTTCAACACCATGTTTGGCCGATTATGTTCAACCCCGTGAAATCGTACATTTCGGATAAACAACTATTTTAGTTCATTAATTGTCTAAGTAGGGGCATAGGGGTAAAACCTCATAACTACATTGATATCGAACTCCTCGGTATTCATCAATGACTAAAACAATTTTTTTCTCATAAAGTGCTAAAAGTTCGTAACCAAAGATAAATGACGAAGAGAAAGAGAGAAAATGTCCATTAAATAGGCAAAATGCCTCAAACAATACAAGTTACATATATTAAAAAAGTCGAGAAGGCTGAAGAAAATCAGCAAAAGAGCGAAGTCATAGAGAACTAGAACCAAAGAAGAAAAGGATGAAGTGAAATGGATCTCTCATAAAGAAGTGGCAAAGAATACCCATTATCAAGTGTTACATGATGAAAACAACTTTACACCCACGGCGAACAAGTCGCCCAACCTACTACCACGTTCTATGTTGATTGAGAGACCCATTTGGAGGATAAGACGAGGTGAATGGATCTCTCGCAAAACAACGAAGACCTACCAATTACCATGTGTTTGTACGATGAAAAGAATTTCACGTACAAACAAGGAACAAGCCGGCCAACAACTCACCATGTTTATATTCATGGAGAGACCCATTTGGAAGACATTATATAGCCCTGCTGCATGGTCCTGGCATTGTCGCCAGCATAAGACTCCGGCTGCTCAGCCCATCATGCTGGACGTCAGAACGCCTCATCATGCATTACCCCCAGTAGATCGGGAAGTGTCAACATCAATGGCATCAGCAAATCCTACTTTGGGTTCATGCCCGAACTCCTTTCGTAGAGAGTATGCAAAGAGGTTGGCAAATTTGTCCCTCGACTCCCAAGTAGCGTCAGGACCTTTTGTGGCCTTGATGTTGTTCACCAGCATAGCTAACCGGGTCGCCTTGAAGCCATCACAAAATCCAAAGACCTGCATGAAGGCATCCTTAGAGGGGACTCTGTTCTTTTGGTTTCCCCATTCATCTACTATCAAAGCATAGCCACTTAGGAGACCCTCTTATCCTCAAGGTCGGCCAACTCCTTAGCTGCAGAGGAAAGCTTGGCCTGAGCCTTGACCTTGGCCTTCTTTTCTTGGCCTTAGCCTCACCCTCATCCATCTTCATCTGCCCTTCCATATTGGCCACCCCCTCCTGAGCCTGCCTTGCCGCCTTGACCGCCTTGAAGCAAGCAACTTGGATATCAACTTAGTGTTTGTTCCAGAGATCCTTTGATACAGCCGAGCCCTCAGAGAGGTGTTCACAACAGTGAAGTAGGCAATGGAGAGGTAGAGCTACATAGACAAAAGAAAAGAGAACAATGTTAGAAAGGAAGATGAAGTACTTGAAGAAAATAAGGAAAACACATAGATCCACCGTACCTCGTGAATCGCCTTCACGTCCATCTTTCGGGTGAGAACCGGGTGCATCCCCATATCCGAGACATCTTCGACAAAGATGAACTGCAGGACGAAGTACTCCACCACTTTTGCATTCTCCTCCTTGGTGCGCAGAAGTACTCGGGAAAGGGAAAGATGCCATCAGGTCTCTCCGCAGAAGGGACAAAGTCGAACCTGTATGAGTTCCTCAGGGGAATGGGCTGCTCGTGTGCGGGGTCAGCCACCGCCTTCACTTTTCCCTTATCCACTCAAGAAGGGGGAACCTGTTCCTTCTCTAGCTCAGATAAAGAAGACCTTGACCAAAGCACAGTCTGGGGCTCCTTGGACAAACCCCTGAATCCATCTCGAGTTTGAGGTCCGAATCCATCCGGGCATCGACCTCTTCAGTGGAGGTCTTTCCCTACTTATCCTCTCCCTCATCAGTGTTGTTTAGGGTGCTTATTTCTGCGTCTGCAAAATTGAGATCCTTGTAGAAAATATGTAAAGACAGTGCGTCAAGACAAAGGGAAAGCTTTAAAAGTACCCAGGCTCCATCTTCGGATGACCCCTATATTGACGAGGAAGTTGTCCTTTAGCCATGCCTGCTTCGTCAACCAGAAAAGAGGCATCTTCACCATGGCCTTTGTTCCCCACTGTCTCCTCTTCAGTTCCCAACATATGTACTTGCGAGCGTTGACGGCAGCCTTGGAGGGACATCATCCCCTCCCCTCGAACGCCGAAATAACCTTTTTGTCCGCATTCCACCCTAATTGCAATTTCCCATCTTTCAGTACCGTGATGAATACAAGGAGCTCCTTCTATCCATGGTTAGAGCTGGGGCATGGTGGCCCCACCACATTTTAAAGTTTCTCCGTGAAATGGAAAAACCCTTCATTTGTATTGCTTGGGGTAATGGCCTGCATGATGGCCATCTAGCCCTAGGGTCCGCTCAACCCCATGCACCTTATTGTTGGCCATGAAGTAAGATACCATCGCCCAACTATTCAGAGCCAGGTTATGGGGAGCCAAGTTGAAGTCACCCAACAAAGACATGGTGAAGGGGTGAATAGGAAATCCAAATCCAGCCTCTCCCACCAAATTACTCGCCATGATGTCATCCACTTGCAGCTATATCACTCTAGTGGTTGACCCGAGAGGAATTAATAGGATGTCCTTCTTGGATCCAAATAAACCAATGTTAGTGGGGATATCGTCATCGAGAATGGACCAGAAACATCTAAGCTCATCAGCCGACTTCCTGACCTTCTTCCCAGCGTCCTAGGTTGAGAGCTTAGTTTCCATCACTACTCTACGATCGATAAGATAGGGTGGTAATTAAGTAATTGTAACTTCAAAAGGTGAGTGTTGGGCTGCCAAAGTTGGAGCCTGTGTACATGAAACAAAACAAACAAGACAAAAAGAAACATATTCAACGTACTGGGGTATGAAGCAAAAGTTGGACTTTCATGGATTATTTCCCTTCGTCTCTTATTTGGACAAAGGGGGAAAAACTTGGAGGACGACAACGCGGACATGTCCTCGAGCTCGTGAAGCTGCCTGAAGACGAGCTGTTCCTTTCCTGGCAATTGATTTTCTTCTTACTAATCTCTAAGTCTGCATCAGTACTGCCGAACTCGTCGAACCCGAAGGCCCCTTATTATTTTTTTGGGACTCATTATTATTGACATCATTGGATTTGTAGGGGATGTGTGACTCTCTTTTGTCTTCCCCCGAGGGATGGGGAGCCTCTTCTTTCCAACAACTTAATGGGTTGGGGGAGCCATATACACTTTGCCATTCTCAACCAAATGCCTCTAGTCTTACGGAATTCAGCTCTACCTTGTGATAATCAAAGGACTTAAGTGGAGGTTGTTCTATTATGAATTCACCATTAGCGATTCGGCGAGCTACTTTCTTGTTTTCAATGTACTCCAGCATCCTAATGCACTTGCCCTTTCGCCTCCAAAATCAATCCAAGACGTATATCTCACTTTGAGTCAAACTACCTAAAGGGAACCCGAAAAATTGGCTAAACATGACTAAAAGAATTTTAAAAAAATCTATTCATCAATGAAGCAGATCAATCTTGCTAAAGTGGTTTGATTTTCAAAGCCGAAGTATTTTAAGATTGTAGGCTGAAGTGGTTAAAGATTCAACGCTGAAGTACTTGAAGATGTGAAGGAGAAAAACTTTAAATTATGGAAACTTTTGTCTCTGTAAAAGGAAACTTTCTCTCCCTAGAAAATTTCAAAACAAGGGTGAAAGCGAATTGAGGAAAGGGGGCCCATTGATAGATGGTTCATAAGAGACCCTACATTTACCGTTTGACAACACGTGACGACACTAGCAGAGTGCCATGTGGCACAATCCTTTCAAAGTTTGAGACCCCTTGAGAAAGGGCATAAAATTCATGTACTTTTCGCAGCTTGAGGAAAATGTAGTTTTCAAGCCATAAATTCTATGCACTTTTCATCCAGCGGGGTTAGACCCCGTAGCCGCCGCATTGCGCGGTTTCGTTGAATTAGTGGAGGACTTTTGAGGTGAATTTTTTAGGTTTTGAAACTGGAAGAAGAGGTAGTTGTTATGATTGTCAAGCTTGGTTTAGTTTTAGTCTTAATCACATAGATTAATCACAAAGCTTTTTTTTTTTTTTTTTTTTTTGTTTTTATGTTAGTTAGAATGAAAAATCCATTTTTGATGTTTGAGAATTCAAGATTTAATCTTCCATTGAAAATTTCCATTTTAGTTTATTTGTGATTCATATACTCTATTATCTCTTTCCCCTCTCTTAGTTTAGATTTAATTTCCATCCTAGTTCCTTTTGTTTGTGAATGGCTACAATTTTTATAAGTATTATTAGACATTATTTTTCCATTGAGAACATGAACTCCATTTTTGTTCTTATTGATAATGCAACTATAGCTAATTTTTCCATCCCTAGGGTTTGCATAGCTTAGTCAAATTGCTTGATGTTGGATTCAACAAGTAAAGATTAGCATGTCATTAGAATTATTGGACAATGAATAAATATTTATTTAGCACATTTTTTTGGTGATTATTTCATATTTGAGAGAATTTTAATTCCCTGATTTAAATTATTTATGAAGTTTGACTTATCCCGAGAGTAGGTTAGAGTAACTTGGGATGTTTGGATTGATGTTTATGCTTCATGAATTTTTTATGAATTTGATCCATGAGAACATGTAGTTATATTTCATATTGTAGGGGCCATGACCCTCTCGTGGGAAAATGGCGGAAGTTTAAAGGTGCGCGTCCCCTCATGGAAATTGTGCGTGTTTTGGCGGATTTGTTGTGTTTGTTGCTTATTCTATTTAGGTGCTAAATGTCACAAATGCGGTCTTTAGAGTCACCACTTTGTTTTTACGAAAACAAAGAAACCATATTTTTAACTCCTCGATCTTACGACCAAAACCAAAGTTTCGGGGCGATGGTACAAAATTGGATGTTGAATGCATCCAATTTGCCCGTTTTACGACGGCAACAACTTGTGATTTAGGAAGTTCACATCAAATAGTCTAATTTCATTCAAAGCACTTTTTTACCTTAATGTTAATCCAAGTAATATACAACTCATTTTATTTAGGTTATTATTTTAAACATGCAATCATTTTTAATCCATGCTCACAAGCAAATAAAGCAAAATGATGTCCTTGAGAATTACCGAATAGGTAATGTACATCAAAAGAGGAACATAAAAAAGAATAAAATTAACGTAAAAGTATAAGTCATTAATCCTGAAAAAGTAATATTGAAATTATTACTTTTTAAGCTTTGTAACATAAGAAAAATATAAAAATAACAAAGAAAAAAACGAAATCATTTTATTAGAGAAAAAAACAATGAAATTTTTATTTCTCTAAATTCATGATGTAATAGAAAGAAAAAGTGAATCTACATTATATAATGGAAATAACGAAAATAAAAAGAAAAAT
>ONZA01015355.1:2779-15642 GCA_900322205.1 Kewa caespitosa | reverse complement strand
TTCCATGTAGTTTCATCTGGAATGCATTTTATTTTCTTACTTTTTTTATTTTATTTTCTAAATTTTCTATGTTTTCCTTTCATTCATTAGACATCTTAGGTGATCTTTATTTTCCAAAATGCATTTCTCAACAAAAAAAAAAGATAATAAGAAAATTAATTAGATGCTTTCCTTCAAAAGATTTGGCTGAATGCTTGTGCTTAAAAATTGATTTTTGCCCATAGAATTACATTGTACGATTGTGGTTGTGAACCAAGAATTACGTTCCTCATATGTTGGTTGTTGCCCTCAAATGTTGAATTATTGAGTTCAGTAGACACCTTGATCCTTGAGCCTAAAGCCAAATGACTATACATCTATATGGTTTACGATGTGAGAAATTCTCTATATGTCATTGGTCTCTAGAACCCACACTGGGGGAAGGTTTTGTAAGCCTTTCGAAAAAAAGTTTTTACTTCTCTTTTCTCTTTTGAGTATGGATTAATATTTTGTAGATAAACTTAAATTGACTTTCTCAAAATAAAGCGACATAAGTGAAAGAGCTTGTCAAGACATTAAATTCGTTTATGAGCCCTTTTTAGCATAATCCATTTTTTGTTTTTCACTCAAATATACAAGCTACTTGACAAAAAATTTCACATACATCTTTTATCATGGAGCTAACGGAGAGTTATTTGTATAGTCTTGGAGTATGAATTCAATTCTTATACTTGTGACTCCAGTTGGCTTTGTACGTCTATAGCTACTTCGTCCAAATGAAGATGAAAAATAAATTAAAAATGAAAAAAATTACTACTAACAAATTCATTTGGAATAAATGGTAATGAGAGATTATTCTCAAAATCAAATAATCAACTTTCAAAAGAGTAATTCCCCCTTCACTTGTGTTTAAATTTGATTTCCGAGATGTGTTTTGGTTCATGGTTTTTTAAAGAGGTTTTTTCTTGTGGTTGGAGGTGATTTATAATAAAGTTTTGCATTGTTCACTTTAATGCTCATAAAGCAAATCATTAATTTTTGTTCCAATAGTTCCATGACCTCAGGAACATACCGAAACAATTTTACCGACACTTCACAATGTTGGTCTTGTCTACACAATTGTCTTCAATGGGGAAAACATGAGTCCTTATGTGAGCCTATTGTAGATCATGATTAAGAGGCAAGTATTGAGTGAAACTACACTAAATCATCATTTTTAAGCACAAGAGTGTAAGTTTTACAGACTAAAGTTAAGGTGCATATGCTCAACTATGCTACTTTTGAGGGTGGTATCACGATAAAAATTGATTTCTTTATTTTCAATTACATCAAATGTTATAGATTTTGAATGTGTAAAAGACTTCTAAGTTCAATTTGTTGGATCGAGTCATTTGAGCATGATGTTGCTTTTGACAATATTCTGAGAATGCGTTATCTTGTTCTTATTATTGATCTTACCCCATTGGGTCTGGGCTATTTAACATATTGTACTCTATGACGAGCAAAAGTCTAAGCTTGAGAGAGTTTGATGAGCACAAAGTTATTTGATATTTACCTAAGAAAGTGCTCATAATTGTTCAGTTGACTACAGAACTTGTGGTTTTGGTTTGTTTTGGCTCTATTCGTGAGACGTTGAGTGCCCTTTAAACTATTGATAATAGTTAAGTTTCCTATTGATTTTGACCTTTAAAAAAGTTCGAGAGACGTTGCACAATTTCGTCATTAAAACTATTCAACATGGCATTTTAGTTAAACCTTGTTTGATTTATATGCATCATATAGCTGAAGTATATGAAATTAATCCTAGGGTCTTTTATTCTTGATAATTTAATACCGTTGTCAGTAGTTGTTAGTTATAATTACTAAATCAAAAATTGTGAACCACTTTGGTGGTTAAATTTAGGAAAACTAAATACTTGGAATCACTAACTCCTAGAGTATCAATATTTTTTATTCTATACACATGTATACTTGCGGACCTATCAGCCAATTCATTCCAGCTACACTTTAGTGCCAAAAAGGTAACAAAGCATTGCAGGGTAGTGTAGAGCTCGATGCCGATCCGCGTCCCCTGTGCCGAGGGCTCAGGGTATGAGTGTCTCTACGAACGTCATGTAGGGCCTTGACCATACTTTTATTATTTTCATAAACTTGTTTTGTATTTTGTAACAATGAGAATATATTTAAAGGTGTTAACGTCCCCACTCAATATTATAAAAATAAAAGGTACTTTTTTCAGGAGGATTTTGAAAAACACAAGATTAAACTATTTAGACTTTACACAAATAGGGACACAAACAAAGGGACGACTCTAAATAGCTTTACTTGGTTTATTGCGAGTCTATACCCCTTAGAGACTACATCATTATAGACTTTTCTCATGTCCAATCGAGTGAGATCTGGTTTTGGAGAAAGGGTAGGGAAGTGACAATGATGTGCATCCTCAAAATTCCATCCACTACTAATGCATAATGATCATAATTATTATTATTTTCTCATGCATCAATACCCATATTCATGTAAAGTTAGAAATTAACTAAGAGAGTTATACACATATTTAGTACATAAATTCAAATAATTAAACAATATAGCCGAATGTATTTAGACATAGTTTTAATGCTTTTCTTGAAATTATTAGATTAAAAATAAAAAGAATAAAAATACAAAAAACCAAAATAAATTAAAAGAAATTTTGAATAAATATTTCAAACAAACAAATATTTAAGGCCGAATATTAGTTTAACATAAATTTCATGAATTATTTTTATTAAAAATAAATAAAAGAGAAAACAAAACTAATTAACATTTACAATTCGAAAACATGCAAAGTTTCTACATTTTATTAGCCTTGTTGAAGTTATAAACTAATCATATGCAAGACTATGCGACAAGAGGGAAGAGAATACTTACTTGTTCAACCCTCCTTAAGGAGTTCACCTAAATTCTTGAAATCCACAGAGCACATTCAAGGATGGGATGAGGGTTTGCATCGAATTGGATGTAAGGCAATATTTAAATATGGATGCTTTAAAAAACAAAAATACATAAAAGAATTTTTTATTTCAAATTTAACTAGGGACGATTATTTGGGAAGGTTAACTTGTTTATAGCTTACTGAAAAGTGATGAGGGAGAGCATAGAGTAGTGAATAGCTCGTCAATACAAGCTTGAGGGAAAAGAGAGAAAGTAAGCTCATCAACACAATCTTAGTTAACAATGCAATTTGCTTTATGCAATTCTTGACAAGTTTGGAATAAGGTGAATGGAGGGGGTATCTATAGTACTTAGGATGGGAGAGTCCATGAAGAAACCCATTCAAGAGGTTGCATAGAAAGTAAAGACTTCTTCATATAGGATAAAGATCGAATGGATCAAGAATAATTCCGGTAGTCAATCGACAAGCATAGTCTCTCAATTGACATGCATGACATGTCAATCGACGTCCACATGGATCTCGATTCGATTCTAATCGACCTGGTTTTCGTTTGACTTTCCTCTTTTGAAGAGTTAAAGCTTGTTACAAACTCTAATCTTACAACTTCGATTTTTTCATCCTTTAAACTATAAAGAGCAGATAATTAAAGTAATCAATGGAAGGATTAACCTTGAAAAAGATAGCTGATATGCAGCAGGCTTTCAGAAAATTTAATTTTCATGAAAGAATTAAAATTAAAACTGAATAATTAGGGTATGTTTCGTGTGATGTTTGGTAAGGAGATTGTACCCTTTAATACTCAAAGAGTTGAAGAGTCTCCATTTGCTTGAGATGTGGAGAATGCTAACACGTCTCATAGGAAGAGGGGTGCCTACGCAAGGAACGCACGTGAACTGCCCCCTGCGTGGTCGGAGTTACGGTCCTTCGATGATCAAGTCAGTAAGGAATGTCCAAGAATGAGGGATTTACCCGAAGGGGCAAATTGAATGCTCTTTAGGGAACTCAAATCTTCCTTGAGAAGTGAGGAAGACTTGAATAATCTAGAGAGAGAAAGTTAATGTGTAATCTCAATCAGAATCAGTTTCTCAATAGTTTTCTTCTTACCTTTAAAGATGTACTTGCCTCCTATTTATAGGAATTTCCCAAAGAATGCTAGGGTTATGGCCTGTCCACTGAGGAGGTGCCACGTCGACATGCCTCCTTTAGGCCTAGCAAGGGAATGGGCCCTGGGGGCCGCCACTCATATCAGCGCATGTGCTGGACATGTGCCATTCTTTGTATCTTCTGGAACCTTCCACGAGTGCTGCTGTAACAAGGATGATCCTCCATTGGTGCTTGGAAGGGATCCCAGGCTGAAACAAACCAAACATGGTAAAAATCTTATAGCGGCGCACCCATTTAGGAAAACTCGGTCAACTGATCTTGTTACACAAAAAAAAATTAGGGCTCTTTACTTGTTTTCTCTTACATTACATTTAGCACTCCTTAAACCCTTGCTATTTGCAACAACTTAAACCCTTGCTTTCTGTAACCTGTGGCTGGTCACCGTTGTTATTATCTTCTAGTGATGCGACAAGGCCCACCGTTGACCATGAACATGATCAACCTGAAATGTCAATCTCAGGTGCTAGTCGTATTACATCTGGCTCAGACATGATCTTCGCTCAGAGGGTTTGACAAATACTGTTCCATTTAACCCTTGTCGATTACATCTAGCTTCTTCAACTTAATTCACCCCAACACAACCTCCCATGGTGGAGCTTATCTCTCATATGATCATCCTATCTAAAATGGGTTTGAAGATCATTGTTTGCCACTATCTTTTATATCCCCTATTTTACGTAGAATAGTACAAGTTGTTAAAATCGACCCAACTGATGTTACTGATCAACTTGAGCATTGAAACATGCCCTTGTGGGTTAAACATATTCAGACTTTCATTGTGAAGAACTGGAATTTCGTTAAACTTCCTCAACTTTTGCATCACGAAAAAGGGTTTTTTGTCTTTCGATTTCACTCTGCTGTGGATAAAGATATAGTTTTGCAGGGTGGGGCTTATTTTGTTAGTAATAAAACGTTACTTTGAAAGAATGATCCTCTGATTTCATCTTGGATGATGCATTGCTTCTTGTGATACCTTTATGAGTTAAATTACCTGGTCTATCTATGTTATACTGGTCTGGTGTGGCTTTCAGTAAAATTGGGAGTGTGTTGTGGAAGCCTATTTTTTCTAAAAGATTCACACGCAGCAGGAAAAAATTTCCTATGCTCGTCTTTTGATTGAAACAGATAATATCAAACCACTGCCTGAATCTATCTGTATTTTCGACCCTGTTGGACATCATTTTAATCACGTGGTTGAGTGTGAGTGGAAACCCTGGTTTTGTACCACTTGCATTAAACTGGGGCATACATAGAAATTTTGTTGGAAAAGGAAAAAATCTATAGCTAAAAGCAAAAAGAACAAGGCCATTGCGTCTACTAATATGAAATGGCAACCTTTCACTGTTAGTAAGGTGGAGACATATGAACCCTCGAAAAGTGCACCAGACGGTGAAGGGGTTGACAGGAGTGCTCAATGAAAATGCTTGCCTGGAATGTGAGGGGGCTCAATAAGGCCTCTAAACAAAGAAGCTTGAAGGTTTTTTTGGTGAAGAATAAAGTCATAGTCCTTGGTTGTGTAGAGAGTCAGGTTATAAGCAAAGAAAAACATTTTTTGTCTAAATTAGCTCCTAATTGGCATTCTTATTGTCATTATTCTCCTACTACTTTGAAGGGGAGACTCTGGCTCTTATGGGATATCGTTGTGGTTGATATTCAAGTGATGCATTCTTATCACCAGCTCATACATTGTAGGCTTTCAATTCATAATTCATTTGTGAGTTTTTTTCTGGCTCTAGTGTATGCTTTTAATACTCAAGCAGCAAGGATGTCTCTTTGTTTCAGTCTCAAGGATATATCTAATACAATGACGGTTCCATGGCTTATTTTTGGTGACTTCAATACTCTAATGTCTGTGGACAACGGGGTCAACGACACCTGTCTCAGATGCTGAGATAGTGGATATCAAGGATTGTGTAGATCACAGCAATTTCTTTCCTATAAAAACTATGGGTTGGGAGGTTACATGGTCCAATAAGAGGGGTGAAGATAGAAGATTATATAGTATGATTGATTGGGCTCTTTGCAATTCGTATTGGATACAACGTTATTGCCATATCTCTGCTAACTTTCTCAACCCTCATTTTTCTGATCATTCTCCTATTTTGGTGGAGATTTCTCACACCACTACTCCTATTAAGAAGCCTTTCAAACTTCTTATGGTGGTGTAGGAGCATGCTGATTTTGTCCCTTTGATTGCTCAGTCTTGGTGTACTCATTATGAGGGTTGTGCTATGTTCCCAATTTATAAGAAGCTTCAATGCATTAGAGAGGGTGCTTAATCTTTGTTTCATTCTCACGTTAGCAATATTTCTTACAAAATAGCATCTCATCAAGTGCAGCTAGATGCAATCCAATCTTCTTTACGCCTTGACCCTATGAATGTCAGTCTTATGCAGCAAGAGAAATCAATTTTGTCTGATTTGCAACGATTGTAATTGCTAGAGGAATCCATTTTTAAACAGAAATCACGTGCTTGATGGCTTAACATTTGTGATAGCAACTCAAAGTTATTTTATGCTGAGATGAAAGCTAGAAAGGCCGTGAAATCATGTGACTAGTATCTACACTAGTATCAATGTTAAACTCACTAAACCTGAAGATATTGAGTCTGAGTTTGTAAGTTTTTTTAAATCTCTCTTAGAAGAAACATGCCAGACTACTAGCATGGTCAAAAATGATCTCAAAAGGTAAGAAGCATGCCTTACACTTCAGCAACAAAAACATCTATGCAGGGGTTTCACTAATGCTGAGATCATACAAGCTGTATTTGGTCTTGCACATGACAAGGCACCTGGTATAGATGGATTTCAAGTAGAATTTTTTTGCACTCATTGGGATATTATGAAGGAATATATTCAGCTAGCATTTCATAGTTTTATGATACATGCAAGCTTCTTAAATTAGTCAACACAGCAGTGATCACTCTTATCCCTAAATTCTCTCATCCAAACACAGTAAAGGAATTTAGACCTATTGCTTGCTGCACTACTCGATATAAAATCATTGCTAAGGTTCTAACTTCAAGATTGAAAGAGGTTGGCTGTTGATGTTCTTGTGGGTGCTAATCAGACTGCTTTTGAGGATAGGAATATCCTTGATAATGTACTAATTCCACCCGGAGCTCTTCAATATATATCACACTGCTAGATTGTCTCTCAGGTGTGCTTTGAAGATTGATCTTATGAAGGCTTATGAAATTGTTGATTGGCTCTTTCTTAAGTCTCTCTTGTTGGAGTTTGGTTTTCCTTTCAGACTAGTGGAGCTCATCATGGCTTGTGTCTCTACAGTCACTTATACTCTGCTTGTAAATGGTGGTCTTGCTGATTCTTTTCAAGCTAAGAGAGGGCTTTGGCTGGGTGATCCTATGTCATCTTACCTCTTTGTTTTGGTGAGGGAATATCTCAATAGATGCATGATAGGGGTCCTGAGAAATTCTCTTTTTCATCATCACCCTAGATGCAAGCTTCACCTAAGCCATATATGCTTTGCAGATGATTTACTCATTGTTTGTAGGGGTGATATTCCTTCTGTTAGATTGCTTTATGAAGGCTGTTAGTTTTTTTGTGCAGCTTCAGGGTGGCAGGCTAGTCCAACCAAAAGCTTTGTTTACCTAGCTGGCGTACCTTCAGACATTAAATGAGAAATATATGAATTTCTCAACTTTCAACCAGGTGAACTCCCTTTTAGATACTTCGGTATGCCTCTCTCTTCTACGAAACTGAGACATTTTCAATTCTTGCCTTTGGTTGAGACGACTACAACAATGATCAAAAGTTGGACAACTAGACTTTTGTTCTGACTTACTGGGCTCAAGTGTTCATGCTCCCAGGGGGGCGAATGAACCTCGTCTACGTCGCGGTTAGACGAAGCCCCACCATGGGGGCAAATGAACTTAGTCTACGTCACGGTTAGATGAAGCCCCAACTTGGGGGCAAATGAACATAGTCTACGCCACGACTAGGCAAAACCCCACCCTAAGGGTAAAAAACAAAGAACTTCATTTGCGTCCACGAGACACAAAAGTGGACGAAAGGCAAATGTAGAAATCAAACACAGAAGGCCAAAAGATGAAGAGACGAGACCTCGTGGCCCAACCTTCCTTGAAAGGGTGTACCTCTTGGCAGGTCCAAACGACATGGACGAAGCCCTGGCCCCCTACTGCCCGAGGGGCTTTGGCCGGTGACCCTCATTCCCCTTTTAGGGGCCAAACAAGGGGTTCTCTCGACGGATGGCCCAGAAGACCCTTCCCCCTATTGAGGAGAGGATTGCTGGAGAGAGGGACGAAAGGTGTCACTGACGAGGGGCACCTTGCGGTACTTTTGGAAAGTTCCAGAAGGTACGGAAGAGGGCACGTGTCCCTCACATGTCCAGATGTGGCTAGTGAGCCCTTGGCCCATTTCCTTGCTAAGTCCAGGGAAGGAATGTCCACGTGGCGCCTTCCCAGTGGACAGGTCCTAACCCTAAGCATTCTTTGGGAATTGCCTATAAATAGGAGGCGATCACTTCTTTCAAGGTAAGAAAAAATCAGTTGCAAAACTAGTTCTGATTGAGATTACTCACTTTCTCTCTTTAGAGTATTCAAGCCTCTCCCATTTCTCAATGAAGATTTGAGTACCCTAAAGAGCATTTTATTTGCCCTTCAGGAAAATCCATTATTCTTGGACTCTCCTTACTGACTTGATCGTCGGAGGACCGTCCCCCGGACCACGCCGGGGTCAGTTCACGTGCATTGTTTGCGTAGGTACCCCTCTTCTGACGAAGCGAGTCACCCTTCTCCTCATCTCAGGCAGCCAAGGCTTTCAATCCTTTGAGTGTTCTAGGGTCCACTCCTTGTACCCAAAATCACTCGAAATAGGAGTATAGTTGCATACTTGCCTAAATGACACGTGGGAGATAGGAGTATATCCTTCAGTCAAGGTGCAAGCAACTTGGGATGAACATCAATGATAGTGATTCAGTAGCCTTAAGCTAGTTGTGATCTTTAGCTAGATGCCTCCGCAACCTTTGGATCAATGGACATTGAACCCGAATGCTAAGTGGAACTAATTTTGAAGGATCGCACAAAAGTAGACTGATGCACGTCACAATGGGTTAGCAAGATTGGTCCAAGGAACAAGTCATTGGGGACCAAAAAAGTAAAGGAACAAGGGAGAGGAACAAGTCCTCTGGTGTGTTAAGGCCTTTTGGGCTTTTGTAGAAAAGGCCCAAAAAGTCGCTTAACACGACCCTTTTAGGGTTTTTCCTGTTGTGCATAGGAAGGGAGTTATTCCTCTCAAATTAAGATAAGACGTATGGCTCGTAGGTAACTTAATAAATTACGAGAGAAGGTATGACCTTTGCATCAAATCCTAACCCTAAATTGAGTTCATGCAAACCAAGGAGAAGAACTAGAAAGATACCTTTCTTCATCATTCAGATCTAGCTATCGCTTTAACTTGGTTTTATGTGTGGGAATTTCAAGAGAGCAACGTTTGGGGCTCATTGGAGGTTATCTATATGAGCAGATCATGAGAGATAGGTGTCGTCAAAGATATGGTTTGTGGCATACTGAGGACGGCATGCATCAAAAGGTAATGCATATGTGAACTAGAGTACATGTAATGCTCCAATTTGATGTGTTTAGCGTTTATACGATTAGATTGCATACTACATAGAACCCTACATGAAAGAATATATGATAAGAGGAAAGTGGGTACTTACTTGTATAGCCCTCAAGAAGGAGTTCACCTCGAAGATTGAAATCCAAAGAGTACTTCCGATGATGGAATGAGGGTATGGATCCAATTGCATAGAAGACAATATTTAAATATGGAGGATTTAAAAAAGAACAATAAAAATAAGCTGTATATTAATTTAAGTTAAGAAGATGATTATTTGAGAAGGGTGATTTGTTTGTAGCTTATTTAAAAGTATTGAGAGAGAGAAGAAAGTAGTGAAAAGCTCGTCAACACAAGTTAAGTTAAGAATTTAATTTTGTTTATGCAATTCTTGAGGTGTGTGGAATAAGGTGACTAGAAAGGTAATTAGAGTGTTTAGGAAAGGAGAGTCCATGCAGACACCTATCCAAGAGGTTGCGTAGTACGTAAAGACTTTTTCCTATGAGGTAAAGATTGAATGGATCAATAACTATCTTGGAGAAAAAGTTGGGTTGCCAATCAACAAGAACAATCTATATACTAACATGACGTGTCGATCGACTTCCACGTGGATGTCGATTTGGTGTTATCTTGTCAGGTCTTTATTTGACTTTTTTCTTTTAATAAGTTAAAGTTTGTTATGAACTTTAATCTTATCACTACGGATCGTTTGTTCTTTTAATTATCATGAATTTGATAACTAAAATCATTTATCAAAGGATTAACTTTCTAGAAGATAGTTGATAAGCAGCTAGCTATCAGAAGATTTAATCATCAAAAATTAATAAATATTAAAACTTAATAAGTAGGGTAAATATCTAATAGTGGCGCACACGTTTCCAAAAACAGGGCCAAGTTGTAAGGCTCTCCATTTCCTCATTACTGATCAAGGTTGGGATTTTGAAAGCTTGTTGAAAATCTCTTTGAGTCTACATTCCAATGTAATTGACCCTGCTCTAAAAGGTCTCCTGGTTCGGGCTGTACGTCCAAATTGTGACAAAGCATCCAGCATTGGACTAGTACCAAATTATAATTTTATGAATTCCTCAATTCTAAGTGGAATCGGCCTTGTGATGTACCGTTAGAAATCCAATCTCGGAGGCCAATCATATGGGCAAGGGTGCATATGTCACCATTGGGCCTTATGCTCTTAATTTTGATCCTTAATCATTTGAATGGGGTGATGTTAGGCTGGCAATTTATTCGTGAACTCTAGGATTTATGGAATGGAATTGTTTTGCTATCAAGTGGTTGTGGAATTGATATGAGATGGTTATAAAAAATTGAAGAGTCCTTCTTCATGCTAGATTTTTGTGGCTTTGTCTTATTTGTCATCATTAGGCATTTTTGTAAACATCTTTGTGTGTCCACAGTTAGATCTGGAACATACACTCCATATCCGAGGATGAAGTAACAAAGTCAATTGGACCAACAAAGATCGTCAATAGTTCGCCTTTGCAGCTTCCAAGAGAGAAATGATCGAGGAAAGATCCAAAGAAGAACTAAAACCAATTCCGCAACTCAAGACCGAACTAGTGGGCTCATAGATTGCAAATTCACCTACAAGTATGATTCCAAATGTGCGACCTTCTCGATAGACATAGCGGACATGTCATCCCGGTATCATAAAATTCAACTTCCAACATTCTTGAGAAAAGCCAAGGAGGAACTCTTGATAGACGAACAATGCCTCTTAAATCTAAATCAATTCAAAGAGCGCGATCTCATCTTTAAAAAGGCACCACTGGCGATTCCTAATAATTCTAGAAAACTTCAGTTTAGCTACACATACGGTGAACATGATCCTTCCCGACAGTACGATACGCTAATCCACACCAAATCAAGAAATATATTCCTCTTTAATTTAATTGTGTTGGTATTTATTTATGCTTTTTTCACTAGGCTAGGTCAAGGGTGAAAACCATCGTGCCCCTTGGCTCATGCACGACTAAAAAATAGCATGAAACCCACTTGGGTGCCTTGTTCTCTATTCAACATCTTCATTTTAGGACTAAACTAACTATGTACAGTCCTATTTCGCACACCACACATACATAGGCAACCCTCTAAAGGGTCCAACCTAAATCCCCCATAGAGTCAAAAAGATTTAATATAAAATATAATTTTAGTCATTTTCGTCTCATAAAACACATTAGAGTTCTAAAAAAGCAAAATTACATGAAGTAAATTTGACTAAACACAACAAGGTCAAAATAACTAGAAATAATCCACTAGGCCTACTAAGGTATTGTTCCTAGCCCACAACCAAAAGAAAATTCTTAATCATCGGGACTTGACCCATCTTCAATAGCATCATTCTCTGGTTTAGGCCTCCATATCTTAAGGGCCTAAGACGTCTTCTCTCTAGCAACAATCTTCCCATCATTTTTTTCCGCCTTTCACTTGCCAGATGGGCCCACAACAGCATGCACTCGAGGTGTCACTCCAACAACCTGATTCCTTCGCCTTAGCATTGCAGAGCCTCGGAACACACGCATAACTGCTAAGTTGTTCTCATCCAGCAAGAACAAATCTTGATGGTGCTCAATTGTAGTAACAGACAACCACTCGATGTAATGGCTACAATAGTAGAACCCTAACAATAGGGCATCACAATGGTCTCCATGATGTCACAAAAGTAAGCCAAACTTAACTCACCAGCGATAATCTATTAGGAGTACACATATGATAGGGCACTTTTTGAACCGTCTTGAACTGTCTCTGCACCCGAACTCGAAAGTAATAAGAAGTTAGCGAAGTCCTCACAGACGAATAAGGGAAGCTTGTCAAGCGCCTATCACCAAGGTCTTGATTTTCCATCATCCCATGATCCACCTGATCGAGGGACTACCAAACAAAAAGAAGTCCATTGAGGTTATGTCCTAAGCTCCCGAAATTGTTCCAAAAAGACGAGGACAAAAGTAAGCTTGAGGCACATAGCTTGAAACATGAGGAGCAAATCCCTTTCTGAACCATATCTACAATTAAGGATTAAAACTTTAGTCTTAAAATTACATTAAAAAGAATAAAGCACTCCACTTCAACGAAACAAAGGGATTACTACATTCAACAGAAGAGGACTCTCGTTTAAAGGACCTGACAGCGTTGTTTTCATTCTATCCAAACAACACAAGATCTCTGCAATAGTG
>ONZA01015354.1:1422-13534 GCA_900322205.1 Kewa caespitosa | reverse complement strand
GATTTATTCTATATGAAAATAAAAATAAAAATTTGGCTGTTTCTAATCAATTGTAGGAAAATATTCAGCCAAATGTTTTTATTTAGAGTTTATTACTATTATTGTAGTTTTAGAAACAGCTGATATTTTTTTTTTTCATAGAGAATAAATGTCGTTTCTTTTTTTACAAATATTGCTAATGTAGTCATTGTAAGGAAATATAAAAGCTATCATCGAAACTGTAACTAAATATTTAAGATAAGTTTGTTGCAGCTTTTAGCAAATCTTGTAAATTATAATGAAAATGTTTTTTAATTGTTTTGGAAAGAATGATTGTATTATTCACTTGTAACAAAAAAAGAAATGAAATTTATTATATATGTAAAAAAAATTGATCATTTCTAATAATTATTTTGTTGTTTTAGAATGAATTTTAGGAAAATATTTCGGCCATTAATGGAACCAAAATTAGGGTAAGGAATTAATAAATTTAGGAAACTAATAGTAGTTAAACGTTTTTGTTATGATTAATTACGTGGCATTTACTTAGCTTTCAACCAATCAAAAATTTACTTTGAAATCGAGACATTTGATTTGGCCAACTCACCTTCAGTAAAGGAGCTACATTCTCTCTCTTGTAGCTCCTTTAGTTTATGTATATAGGTATAGATATCGATACATAGATTATATGGATATTATTACAGTAGATACTTTTGTTAAAGGTTGACAAATACTATCAATGAACAAGTCATAAAAATGGGGCATATTTATTGTAGATAATGGCAACTGGCTCCTCGTCTAGGTTTTTCATTTAGATTTTTCTTTAAAAAGGAATATTTAACTTGAACAAACTTTCTAGATTGGTACGAAAATTTGATAAGTGTGCTCAAGTAAGTATGAAGGAATGTTTTATTGAAAAGCCACTCCTTAAAAGTGGTTCTCCAAATACATCTCAAGCGGAGGGAAATGCTCATCAAAAACATAAAGATGATGATATTGATGTGAGTTCTCTAAGGTTCACTACCAGGAGTTTCAGAAGAAATATGAGATGATCACAAATTTGAATATTTTTTTTTTTCAGGAACAACCTCGATTTGCAATGCTCCAGACTTTCAATCAATCAATGACCTTTTTAGTTGCAAGCTTGAAAAGGGTGACCTAGTATGTCCTCACGTCATCAAGATGATTGGTTATGTAAATAAGCTTGAGAGGCTTGGTTTCCGATGCACAAAAACATCTTCTTCGACATAATCCTTCAATCATTTCCTGGTAATTACTCACTATTTGTTATGCTGTATAATATTAATAATCATGCGAAGGCATGGACTTAACCACATAAGAGGTTTAAAACGGTAGAACATGACACTATGAAGGACCCAACTGAAGGAATATGTCCCTTCAGCCAAGGTGCAAGTGACTTGGGATTAAAAATTTTGATAGTGATTCAATTGACTTAGGATCGTTGTGATGTGTAGCTAGGTGCCTCTCACAACCTTTTGGGTCAATGGACATTGAGCACACATGCAAAGTGCAATGGATTCTAAATGATCGCACAATAGTAGAAAGATAAACGTCACAAGCGTAGTGCAATAAGTTGGTCCAAGAAACGGTTCTTTGGGACCAAAGATGCAATGAAGCAAGGTAGAGGGAACAGTTCCTGCTGTTATGTTCAGGCCTTTTGGGCCAAGCCCCAAGAGGTACATAACACACGACCCTTTTAGGGTCTTATTCCTCGTGCCTACATAAAGGGATTATGCCTCTCATATAAGGTTTAGACCTATGCATCTTAACTGACCTAATACATCAGGTGATATGGCATAAACGTTGCATCAAACCCTGACCTGACATTGAGTTCATTCGAACTACGGAGAAGAACCCGAAGGAACTGTTGCTTCGTGATTTTCATGTAGCTATCCCCTTGGATTGGAGTTCATATTTACGAGGAGATCAAGAGGGGTACGTGGCCTAGAAGATCGGGTTGATAGCTTACTCCAAAAGGCACGCATCGAGAAGTAAAGCATATGTGAACTAGAGTACATCTAATGATCTTTTTCTATGTGTTCCACTTTTATATGATTAGATCCTTTTTTAAATAGAACCCAACAGTGTTATCATGAGCCTACTACATGTTACTCTTTTTTCATATGTTCTTGATTGTGATTCACACAAGCATGATAAGAAAACTGATCGAGAACTGCTTTCTTTCACTTTATCGCTAAAATGATCGTTAGAGCATCAGGGTTTGTTTTCTTCGTTTAAGAATTCTTGTCTTTATTTATTCATCATTAGATGATGTTGTTTAATAATTTTTGAGCATATTTTGATAAGAAAGTAATGAAATTTTACTAGAAAAGAAGTGAAAACGATGAAAACACTAAGAATGCCAAAATTTGGAATTTTATGGGTTGGACTTTCAGGTTCTGGGTTTCTTGTTTCAAACCTGTCTCGTGCCTTTCTTTGTTGTGTTTCTGGGTCTGAATACCTTGTTTGATCGTGTTCATTGCTAATCACTTCAAGGTACTAGGATTCATGTGTTAGGTTTGAGTGATTAGATCACTAAAACCCATAAAATATGATGCCCAAACTAACCACAAAGCATGTTGTTGTGAATTTTCCCAGAAAAACCCGATTGAAATCAAAGGAGATTTCGGGTCCTTTGGGCAAAACCACGTACTTCTGGGCATGGGACATGTTTGAGGATTAGTTGGACATGCTTTTCTAGGTTGGTAGCCACGGGGTTGGGTCAAAAATGATGGGCTTGTTGGGCTAAATCGTGGGCAAGCGGGTAAGGGTCTAAGCGATGGTTTAGGGTTTTGCGTTAGGGTTGTGCTTTTCTTTGGGCACGGCTCATGCATGAGGATAGCTTAAGGTTTCTTGGAAGCCTTGGCCCACAAGACTCACGTGTGGATTCGTTTATCATGGGCCGCTTGGACCCAAGACGAAGGCATGGCAATCAAAACTGAATTAGATTCGGTTAGATGGGCCAAAAGGGAGTTGTATTCGTTCATAACCTAGCTTGTCCATTTGGGTTATGGGATTTTATGGCCCATAAGCTTACACACGGGCCTCCCACTACACCATATTAGTCATTTTCTTATTGGTTCTCTATCCATTAATGCTACCTGCGCATTGAACCTAGACGTTGATCAAATTAGGTTATTTATTGGTTAGGGTTTTGTAGTTACGCTGATGCTACTACTTTACTACGCTTAAGGAGAATTGAAAGATCCCTCCTTCGCAATAGGTAGTCAAGACTTAACAGAAGAGTTTGTGTTTCTGTGATCAGTTGAAAGAACAGTAGTGGATGTTGATAAAGCAAAGAATTGTCTCTCACTGAATTCCCATTACTTGTTAATTGTTTAGATATTTGTTTCTTGATATCACAAACATTTTTACAAAAATAACCCCCCCTTTTTTATTTACCATTTACACTAGAAAGTATTGCAAAATTCCCTTTCCGTGTGGATACGATCCCTATTTTCGGTAGTACAGTAATTGGGAGCACTATAGTAGGTTTTATATTTTATATAGGCGATACGACATAGCCCAGTCACATTTTGGCACCGTTGCCGGGGAAAGGCGCTATTCTGTGATTCTTTTTAGTGTGGTTTTTTATTACATTGCTAGTAACAAAGTTATGTTGTAGTGTTACCCTGAAATGGAACCCCTTTTTGCTTGTCACAGAGGGAGTTGAGATACGACTATTGCAACATGCCTAATGGATTTGAGCCTAATCGTGAAGATTTTACGAAGCTGTGGGAAACTCACATGTCCACCGCAGACATAATTTGAGGCCTCGTCTCAAGTGTGGAGGCTAATGCTGAACTAGGTACTAGAAAATCAATTATGTCTGTTGCAAACATGATTCATGCCCTTGCCTCAAGTGTGTAAGCTAATGCCTTTTATTTGGCATCCAGACAGCAACCATGGTGGTTAGATTCAAACACCGAAAGTTCTAAGTGCAGCATGTCTTTTGAAGACATGAATTATGCTCTTGCCTTCAATGTGAAAGCCATGTAGCAAAATAAGGCGTCCATACAACATGAAACTGAGTTTAACCCTATACAACAAGTTCATGCAATCTCTTTGGGCAATGAGAAAGAGTTGCAAGTAGCACAAGCCAGGGCTAGAGAACAATCCAAAGAGGAGGATGAAGCTGTCCAAGAGCCACAAAAAGAGACTTTGGTTGATGACACTACTCCGATTATGCTTCAACCGAAATATGGAGAATTCAACATAAGCTTCCATTCTAGTATTCCTCATCTATCTTGCCAACCGCTTCCACCTTTCTCGGAAGTTTTGGAAGAGACACACATTTTAGAGGATGATGAGTACATCTATGAGACTTTAAAGGAATTTCAGGAAGAATTTATTAAGGTTAGTGATGACAGTATGGTAGATAATTGTTTGGATTATTCTATGTCTACTAACTTGGAGGAGAATAAAAAAGAGTTAAACGAGCATTTTAAACTACCATTATTTTGTTAGATCCTCAAGCTCTTCGACTAACCTGACTTGGCAAGTTGTTCGTGTCATCTGTTTTGCAGGTGCCTGAGATTGAGTTAAAACTAACCCTTGAATTTTGGAAGGATGTAATCAATGACATCAAGGGCGTGGATCCTTAAACTTGGATGCACCACACCTTGTTCGATGAAGGCGAGAAGCAAGTGAGATAGCCCCTGATCAGAGTGAAATTACTTTTGATTGAGATGACCAAGAGGTCGGGTGTGTATGCACCAAAACTTAAGCTCTATTATAAGGTATTCAAAATTTTAAATGAGGAGAATATTCATTTCTATGGTCCGGCCTCTGCGAATTGTGCTTAAAAAAAGAAGTGGACTCGAGTCAAAGATGTTAAACAAGTGCGCTACTCGGGAGGCAACCTGTGTTTCTATTTCTTTTTCTTTTTCCCTTTTTCCTATTTCTTTTTACTTTGGATTGGTTACACATGTTTTGGCCTTTTGGTTTTGTTCTTGCTTTAGGGAGTGTTTGAATGGGAGTCACCAACTAGAATATGAAGCATGCGGAGCGGTCCAGGTTGCGCATAGTGCTTCTAGAAAAATTCGGATACAAGATCATTCGCGTAGCGGGCTCCCAGGTCACCCCGCAGCAGAATATGTTTCGTGCAAAGCGGCCCACACCTTTGTCTTTCGTGCAACACGCCCCTTGCAGAGATGCGCGGAGCTCGAGTAATTGTATAATCTGCTCCTTTGTATTCTTTTCTTCACTTCCCATCAACCCATTATTTCAGTATCTCTTTTCCCCTTCCTCCTACCACGTAGAGCGATCCCTACAAAACCCACTACCCTTCACTTTCTACCACCTTTCTTTCCCTTACAAACACTCGCCCACTACCCAAAGACCACCCATTTGTCCAATTCATATCTCAAATCCTAGAATTTGGGGGTTTTCAATTTCAAGGAAATTGAGAGTGATTCAAGTGTGAGGGAGGCAATTTTACACTTTGACTTTCAGTTTCTTTGTTCGACACATTTTCTATAGCCCTTTGGTCATGGATTGGTTGGTATGTGTCCTTTTCCCCCTTGATTTTTGTTGGTTGTCCTATTCTCACTTTGAGAAAAAAGTGATGTTTAAGTGTGGGGGAGAGGATATCTATCCATTGTACATGTGTATATGTTTGCTTATTTGTTTTATGTATTTGCTTTTTTCTTCTTTTTTTTTTTTTTAAAAAAAAAAGATAGAGAAAAAAAGAAGAAGAAAAAAAAGAAACAAAAAAGCGAATGAGGCCCCTAAATCAAAAACCTAGAAGGACGGGCGATTCAAGGAAAAGATAGGCCATGAGTTTACTGAGTATGTGAGCTAAAAAGAATAGAGAGACTAGGATGAAAACCCAAAAGGGCTCCTAGGCAAAATGAAACATAAAAAAAATAGAGAAAAATGCAAAATTTTCACATATTGTTCTTCTCATTTTCTGAAGTGGTGGCATAAGTGGCAGTTGATGAGGTTTTTGGGTTAGACTAGGTTTTCATATGTTCGGTGCTAGGAAGAAACTCATGGAAAGCTTAGTTTGTTCGGTGGACATGCATTCATGGTGGCATTTGCTTGATTGTGGTTTGATTGTTGGTGGTGAGATTATTGATGGGCGTCACTAGCTAGGATACTTTGGGATTATATCGGTATCATGGTGGGTTGCAATGTTTGGGGGTGAGTTAGAGGAGTTAGGTTGTGATAGAGTATTCCGGGCGTGAGCTTGTAACCATTGAGATATTTCAGTTTTCAAGTCTCACTTCATCTTTTTGAGAGTTGGGAGGTTCGGTTGGGGGTAGGTTGAATGTTTGTTGTGGTTCGTTGTTAGTATTAGATTGTGTTTTTGAAGGTTCTCGAAGTTTTGGCTTGCTTGAGGACAAGCAAAGTCTAATTGTGGGGGAATTTGATAAGCGCAAGTTAGTACGTTTATCGAAGCGTGGTTTTAGGTGACTTGGGATGCTATGTGTGCGAGAATTAAGTTGTTTTCCCCTTATTTTAGGATTGGAGCTTATGTGCGTTTACGAAGACCAAGGGCATTATCGTCATTTCAAGACGTGCATTTGGGACGAGTTCGGACTGGAGATAATGTCAACATCAACCTCTAGAGTGTGACAAAAGCCTTCGAAGCGAGCGCGGGGTCCAAAACTTGGAGGAAGAGCAAGTGTAAGAAGCATCCAGAACGTGCTCCGCGCTACACGCCCAGAGAACGTTGCACGAATGATGATTCAGCAAACATAAAGTGCTCCGCGCGGGTGGCCCTAGGCGTGCTACACACTTGTTTTTCTTGGGGCCCAGTCATATTTCTAGATTGCTCTCCGCTTGCGCGGCCCTGGCCGCACTGCCCGCCCGAGGTTAATTTGCGATTCAGCCTTTCTTCCGCTTAAGTTATTTTTCTATTTTCAAGCACTAGTATAAATAGGTTTTTGAAAGTTCTTTTAGGACAAATCTCTGAACTTTTATTTACCTTTTCCTCTTTCTTTTTTCTTATGGATTCTAATGAAGATTATAACTTAAAACTTTTATCATTGATTGATCTATTGAAACTACTGATCTAAGACTGTGAGATTCTCAACTCTCTTATTATCTCTTGACTATTATCTCATTACTTCTGTTACTACATGATGTTTGCATGTTTAAGAGTTGGAGGCCTACTTGTTTGATACATGTATTGATCTACTACTAGACTTAATATTAGATTTGGTGATATGATCTTATTTCATCAGTAGCAACTAGAACTTGTATTATATGACTGATTCAACCTTGCTCGTTCTAAGGTTTTGAAATATCTAGTTTAATAATTCTTGTGTGAGATTTTTCATTTGCTTATTGGTTCTCTATCCATTAATGCTACTTGTTGATTGAAACCTAGATGCTAATTGAATTAGGTTATTCATTGGTTAATGTTTTGTAGTTACACTGATCGTACTACTTTACTACGCTTAAGGAGAACTGAAGGGCCACTCCTTCGTAATACGTAGTCAAGACTTAAGAGGAGTGTTTGTGTTTCCGTGATCAGTCGTAACAATAGTAGTGGAGGTTGATCAAGCAAAGAATTGTCTCTCATTGTATTCCCATTACATTTAATTTTTTAGATATTTGTTTCTTGATATCACAAACCTTTTTACAAGATAGCCCCCCATTTGTTATCTTCCATTTGCACTAGAAAGAATTGTAAAATTCCCTTTCCCTGTGGATACGATCCCAATTGTCGCTACTACATTAATAAACAGTATTATAGTAGTTTTTATATTTGACATAGGTGATACGACGTAGCCTAGTCAAATTTTGGCACCATTGCCGGGGAAAGACGTTGTTTTGTGATTCTTTTTGCTGTCGGTTTTTTATTACATTTCTACTAACAAAGTTATATTGTAGTGTTACCCCAAAATGGAAAGGCGTTTTTTCAGGTCATAAGGGGAGTTGAGATATGACTCTTGCAATATGCCTTATAGATTTAAGCCTAACCATGAAGACTTTACAAAGCCGTGGAAAACTCACATGTCCACCGCAAACATGATTTGGGGTCTCGCCTCAAGTGTGGAGGCTAATGCTGAATAATTGGGTACTAGGAAATAAATCATGTCTAGAGAACGATTCGAAGAGGAGGATGAAGCTGTCCAAGAGCCACAAAAAGAGACTTCGATTGATGACACTACTCCGATTATCCTTCAACCAAAAGATGACGAATTCAACATAAGCTTCGATTCTATTAATCCTCATCTATCTTGCCAACCGCTACCACCTTTTCTGAAAGTTTTGGAAGAAACACACATTTAAGAGGAGGATGAGTACATCTGTGAGACGTTAAAGGAATTTGATGAAGAATTCGTTATGGTTAGTGATGATAGTATGGTATATAATAGTTTGGATTATTCTATGTCTACTAACTTGCAGGAGAAGATGAGAGAGTTAAATGAGCATTTCTTATTTTCTATTTACACTAGAAAGAATTGCAAAATTTCCTTTCCCTGTGGATACGATATGTACTTCCGCTACTACATTAATTTGGAGTATTACAGTAGGTTTTATATTTGATTTAGGCAATACTAAGTATCACCTGATTAGACAATGGGTCAAATCTGATGATGTGAGCATATGCAAAGTACATACAGATGATAACATAGTAGATCCACTGACTAAACCACTTGATCAAGTCAAGCATGAGAGTCAAACTGATGCGGTAGGTCTTCAACACTTTGTGTGTGATTAGCCTTTATGTTTTAGATTATGATATGGAGTTCATAATTGTAAAACATTGCTCTGTACATTTATCATGTTATTAAGGTTTGGTTTGTTTCAAATATTCTGTATGGTTTGATTACATATCTAAATGATTCAATACTAATATCCAAATTGGTTATCAAGACGATATCTTGGATAATAAAA
This sequence comes from Kewa caespitosa, assembly GCA_900322205.1. Classification (NCBI taxonomy): domain Eukaryota; kingdom Viridiplantae; phylum Streptophyta; class Magnoliopsida; order Caryophyllales; family Kewaceae; genus Kewa; species Kewa caespitosa. The sequence continues at coordinate 4,681 of ONZA01015354.1, read as the reverse complement.
CATTACTAAGTGTACTTGAGTTTGTGATTGTGCGTCCCTAATATAGATGTCCAAATATAAGTTGTAACAACCAAGATGATTAGATTGCAAGTTGATCTTAATACTGTTTTATGTGCTATGATGGGGTGTCAAGGATCAATTGCATAGGTATGAGATGGGAACTCAAGTTGATCTTATTACTGTTTTATGTGCTATGATGGGGTGTCAAGGATCAATTGCATAGGTATGAGATGGGAACTCATGATAGGACACATCCGTCATGGGAACTTTGTAAGATGAGAAGTCATATGAGTCTCTCACAAAACTACCTCGAACCATTTTTAATACTTGACTGATCATGGATAACAGCTTAAGGATTGGCAGTCTTTGGTTTTCTCTAACACCTTCCATAACATGAGGTTGTAAAGGGAACATCCGGGCTGTTATGAATTGAGTCACGTTTCATGGATGCACAAGATGAAAATTGTCCTCCCTTTGACGACAGTTGTCTTAGGCCACTTGATGAATTGGAAATGTTAAATGCATGGTCATGCTTAATTGGATTACGGCATTAATCAATGATTTCACAGTTCAATTCAAAATCAAGAAACAGATTTGAACTAAAATAGATGACTAATATCTTACCTTATGGTCAAATCAAAGACAATAAGTGACAAGGGAATGGGATTGCATCTTGTCTAAAGGACAAGTGAGATGTTGAAGGAACATGTCCTTTCAGTCAAGGTGAAAGTGACTTCGGATTAATAATTGAGTTTCAATTGACTTAGGATCATTGTGATGTGTAGCTAGAAGCATGTCACCCTTTTGGGTCTATGAAAATTGAGTTCAAACGCTAAGTGATTGATTTTGAAGGATCAGACAATAGTAGATTTATGACCGTCACATGTGTAGTGCAATATGTTGGTGAAATGAATGGTTCCTTGGGACCAAATACGCAATGAAGCAATGCAGAGGGAGCAGTTCTTTTTGTTGTGTTAAGGCCTTTTGGACCAAGCCCAAAGAGGCACATAACACACGGTCCCTTTAGGGTCTTACTCCTTTTGCCTATATAAGGGCTTATGCCTCTCATATTAGGTTTAGGCCTATGCTTCTTAATTGACCTAATACATCAGTAGAGTAGGCATAAAAGTTGCATCAAACCCTAACCCTGAAGTGAGTTCATTCGAACCAAGGATTAGAACCAGAAGGAATAGTTCCTTCCTGATTTCGATCTAGCTATCGCCTTGTATTGATCTACGTGTGTGAATTATGAGGAGCAACTCTTGGGGCTCATTGGAGGTCATCTTTGCGAGGAGATCAAGAGGGATACGTGGCCTAGAAGATTTGGTTGATAGCATACTTGGAAATTAAAGACACCATCGAGAGGTAAAGCATATGTGAATTAGAGTACATCTAATGATCTTTTTCTTTATGTTCCGCTTTTATATGATTAGATCATATATTACGTAGAACCCGACACCAATTCCCCATGTCCATATGGTACATAAAGAGACAACTTTCAAAACAACGAAAGAATTAAGAAAAGGGCAAAGGTAAGAGCTTGGTTGAGAAGTGGGGCAACATGATTAAGCCTAAGCCAAAGTCCAAGCCTGGTCATGCTGTGGAAGATGTCTATTTCTACTATAATGAACCAGGCCACTTGGATACTTGCAAGATCTAAGGAACTATAATAGAATTGAGACTTCCACTTTAAGTATTAATTTTACAGAAGCAAAATAGTAGTATTTCTTGTTCAACTTTATGGATATTAGATATTGGTTTTAGTTCTCACACTTGTGTAAATGTACATGCTCTCAAGGGAAGTGGAACTCTAACAGAAGGTGAAGTCAATCAACGGTTTGAGAATGAAGCAAAAGTTGATTTTTCATTTATAGGAACATTTTTCGTATCTTTGATTTTTGGCGTGGTTTTAAAACAAAACAATTGCTATTATGTATCTCCAATAAGTAAGAATATAATTTCAATTTCATGGCTGAACATGAATGAATTATATTTTGCTATGAAGAAACGTTTTTAACAATATATCATCTTAAAATTCTATCTGGTAACGCCCAGTTACATAATGAGCTTTATATTCTAAACCTTGACGTGTCGATTTGAAACATAAATAACAAGAGATTCAAATATGTCGACTAGAATCAAACTTACCTTTGACAGTTTCACTTAGGTCATATAAACCAAAAACGTATTTTACAACTCCAAAGTCAGGGACTCTTGAACTCAACTGATTTTGAATCATTTAAAACATTAATCTTGTTTACGTGGAGAAAAGACTTAAGTCTCATTTTGCTTGGCAGAGTGAAAGGGCGACAGATTATTGACTCTCATACATACAAATGTTCGTGGACCAATGAATACAATTGACTGAGGAGTTTATCAATCTTTCATTACAGTACTAGAGAATTTAGTAGACATGGTCATGTACATTTCATGAGACATAACTCAAAGTTACATTGAAAGGGTCAAGGAAACAAAAATGAAATACAAAACTAGCAACTTTATCTAAAGATAAAGGCTCTAAGATCAGATGAGGGAAGAGAATCTTTGAGTCAAGAGTCCAACAACCATCTTACAAATTGTGAAATTTTTTCACAATTAACACCTCCTAATACACCACACTTAAATAATTTGTATGAAAGTAGGAATCGAAGCTTTTTAGACAAGATTCGACCAATGGTGAGTCACATATTTTCGTTATCTTTTTGGGGATATGTTCTTGAGAAAGTAACTTTTACACAAAATATAAGTCCATCTAAAGTTATAGATAAGCATCATATGAGATATAGAAATGAAAGGTTCCAACTTTGTCTCGGGTTGTGAAGATTAGGTAAATTGCTTACTTTCTGTTAAGCTTGGACTCAATTCAAAAAACTACTAATTTGTGGTGTATCATAACACAACAAATGGACATTACCTTTATACCAACCAAGATAAAAGTGTTTGCTGCTTGAAATGGTGTCTTTTTGGAAACAGAGATTCTTTCTAAAAGAACTAGTGGAAGTATAAGTACATCTCGAAGAAGCTTGAGAGCAACATGAGAATAGTCCAAGTCGGGCGGGTTCTCCGTAAAATCTTAAAATCGATGTAGATGTTGAACCTCTTGCACAAACCTCTCTAGGTCTAACAAAATACATCAAGAGCCCATAAGATGTAAGTTTCTCATGATAGATTATCCAGATTTACCACTAATAGAGTACAATGAAGCGAAAAACTATCAAGAAGCAATGATAGGCCCAAACTACAACAAATGATCGAAAAC
>ONZA01015351.1:674-13334 GCA_900322205.1 Kewa caespitosa | reverse complement strand
TGAAAATAAAAAGAAGAAAATGAAGAAAAATTACAACTCCCCTCATAAGGAGTGCCTTAGGAGGGGAGGAACCTCAGGAGCCTACCTCAGGTCGAGATTCTTTTCGGGATTTCGAATACGCAAAATTTTGTATTTGGAGTTTTTTGTGTTTTTTTATGGCTTTTTGTGGTTTTATTTAATTTGGGAAATATGTAAAATGGATGAACAAAAATGCTAAAATTTGTGGCAAGTATTCTCTGGTTGTTGGAATGATTTTTGCAGGGGTTTAGGTATGATTAGTGTGTGTCATGCCGTAGGTTAATGCATGGGTTTACATAGGATCGAAAAATTTAATGCATCTCGGCCCAGTGAATATGGACAAATTCGCTGGGTTGTGAGGCGATTATGCCTTTATTCGATCAGTGCCCAGCAAATACGGGCATATTCGATGAAAACTGTGCCATGCACCTTGGTGAAAACGGTCAGGAAAGATCAACAGATAGCGAATATGAGAGAAATTCGTTTCAAGGCCCAGAGAATATGGTGACATTCGCTGGGATCCTAGCAATGTTGTCAAAATTCGTTAGGTGGGCAGCGAATATATGTGGAATCACTGATGTTTGAACTCTGATACGTTATGCTTTGGCTTTCCTTGGCCGGTAAGGTCTATGGAAGGGCTTAGAAGCTTCAAGGGTGACGTGAAATGACCATTTTGCCCTTTAACTTCGTTTGACCTAGGTTTTTATTGTTTCGAATATTAAAAATGTTCGAAAAAAGGTGTCGTATGCTAGTTATCATCATAGGGTCATACGGGGGACAATATTTTGGTGTCAACAGAAGCCCCCACTTTGACCGAGGCACAGAGTGGCGACGATCAAAGTATGTATTTTTTGTAAGTGTTGAATGCACTTAGCTAACCGAGTGGGTAGCTGAAAATGTATGTTTAAGGGTACATGCCCTTATCCTTCATAAAGGATAGTTTTGTTCACTTTGGTCAACAATTGTTGTGTATCGGCTTTTAATGACGTCATAGGTCAAGAATAAAATGTAGAAAGAGTTTATCGACATCTAGGGGTCAGAAATGATATTTGGAGGAGTTTATCGACATCCTAGGGTCAAAAAAGATATTTGCAGGAGTTTAGCGACATCCTGGGGTCCGAAAATTAATTTTATGTATTTGTAGGAGTTTAACGACATCCTGGGGCCAGAAAAGATATTTGTAGGATCGGAGTTTAATAACATCCTGGGGTTGGAAATGGTATTTGTAGGAGTTTATCGGCATCATGGGGTCGGAAAAGATATTTGTAGGAGTTTAACGACATCGTGAGATCGGAAATGTGTTTGGAGAAATTTATCGACATCCTAGGGTCGGAAATATATTTGGGGGAGTTTAACAACATCCTGGGGTTGGAAATGATATTTGTAGGAGTTTAACGACATCTTGGGGTCGGAAATGTATTTTGAATGAATATGGGAATTTTTATTTACTTCCTGAGTGAAAAAGGAATGTAGATATTTATTGACTACCCCGAGTCAGACAAGATGTGTTTTGGGTATTTATTGACTAACAGAGTTAGAAAGAATATGGATTTGGGTACTTATTGACTACCCGAGTCAGAGTAATTCTTTAAGATATTTTATTGATTGTTTGGGTGAAAATATATTTTATTGACTGATTGAGCCAAAAATGAAAATTTTTACAGATTTAATCGACCATCTAGGTCAGATTTTTTTTTTATCCGGACTATACGGACTTGAGCGATGCCGTACATAACTACCCGCGTATACATTACAACGGTCCAGTATTTCGAAATATATATAACAAATACAAGGAGCCAAAAGGAAAACTTTTGAAGGGAGGTAGGCTGGGGCCAGCGAATATGTCCTATTTTTCGTTGAAGGCCCAGCGAATACATACATAATCGCTAGGTTCCCAGTGAAAATCCTGATATTCACTAGGTAGTGATTTAAGTCTGGAGGCAGAACGCCTCCCAGACTCATTTTGAGACTGGGCTTGCTCGTTTTTCTTCGTTTTCTCTCTCAAATCATGATCTTTTTCACTCGAATTTTCTTCCCCACTAAACTAATGCTTGTTCTCTTTAATTCTTGGCTAGAATCTACTACTTACCTCTCTTGTTTCTCGAGAATTTCGCTCAAATAAGGAGGGTAATCGTTAGGGAATGAAGATGAAAAAGTGGCTTGATTTCTTTGTGTTCTTCGTCATGTTGATGGTTCTAAGCATTCTCAATGATGGGGACGAGGAGGAGGAGACCTAGGTATGGCCGATTCACTATATATTTCGGGGTAGACCCGTGGGTGCCCCAAAGTATAAACGCAAGAAGGTAGGGGAGGAGCTTCGAGTCAGAGATTGGTTCATCCGACGCGAGTGGCACTCAAGCCTAGAGTGGAATCCCTTGCTGCTCTTTTATGATGCCAACAACCACATCTCCTACCGTGCGAGGAATATGGCGGTATGTTCGAAACTTTTCCTTTCGTGTTTTGCGAAATTCATGAGTTCGAGACGAATTATGACGTTTATGTGGATATTGAACGTACTTGGGACGTTGTTTGGGATGTTTATGTGATGTATGTATGTGGTTTGTCGATGGATGGGTGTCGGTATGTTTGAATTTTGAAAACACGTGTGATTTTGAGTCACGCATGCCGAGTGTTTGACAAAATTCCCCTTAGAGTTTTTGTCGATTTCTTGTTGGAAAATGCACTTGTTATGACTCGTATTATGTTCGTGTTACTAGAAAACATTGATATGAACCATTTAGCTCGTGTTTCATAGCTTTAGAACATGTTTTCATGCGATGGATATTTCGTTCGGCAAAGTGCCAAAATACTCGTCGTTCACGCATAGGTGTACTTGCGTATTGCCCATGACATTATCTTTTCCAAACTATTTTTGTTGATTATGTTGCGTTCTAAATCTTGTCATAGGAGGAGACGACGCACTTGAGAGGATACGGCAGTATCGGCGAGGTTATCGGGATGTACCGTTCTCTCGTTAGGGCCCTTGGTGACGACTTTCTCACTTGCTTTGAGGAGACCGGGTTCGCCCCTTTGTTTAGTTCCCTTCGCGGCTGTGAGTATGTGAATTTATCGATCGTGCGAGATCTCGTGGAGTGCTTCTGGGATATGAGCAATAGTTTCCACCTTCCAATGGGCGAGACGACGATCACGCCGTCGGAATTTGGGTTGATCAACGACGTCGACTTTATAGGCGAGTCTGTTGCTGTTGATGGTTCTTTCTACCACGAGCAGGAGAGGCTGACGGCCATGTTTGGCGCAGAATTTGTTCGAATCCTAACGACTAACAACGGAGCCATCCCCTACTCTGTTTGTAGGACCGTTCTTACGGACCATCTCGGGGCGTTGATGCTGGACCAGACGGTGCAGCTCTTTGTCGCCTATCTCTTGGCTTGCACCCTATTTGCGGACAAGGGTAGTCGTCTCTACTTCTCTTACCTCCCGTCACTCAAGGACATTGGGAGTGTTCGCAGCTACAACTGGGGCGCATCTGGCTATGCGACCCTAGTGAAAAACTTGTGGCAGGGATGCCGTCATGTGAGGAACAAGGATATTCTCCGTGGTGGGTTCTGGAAGGTGATTGAGGTAATGCTTCTCTTTAGCCTTCAATTGCCTTATATTTTCTCTTTTTCTTTGAATTGCTAATCATTTCATTTTTTGTGCAGATATGGTTCTACGAGCACTTTTCAATCTTCGCTCCACAATGTAACGAGCTCCAAGCCTTCCCGATCTTGACTTGTTGGTCGTTCACTTATCGTGGAGTGGTAAGAGAGTTTCCTCTCCTGAAGCAGCGGCAATTGTTGAACGAGTTCGCCGCTCTTTTGGTATACATGGGAAGCACGTACTTGTCTTATGTTTTGTGTGTTATGCACTGGTCTTTTGTCTAACGATTTCTTTTCTTTAACTTTTCAAGTGTCCTACACTCCTTGGGCGGATGTGACTGGCGTCCCAGGTGGAGTATGCCAGGCAATCTGGAAGCACGACATGAAAAGGATCCTGTTCGAGGGCCCTTTCGGTCACGTTTGGTTCCTCGGTGAGCGAGTGATCAGACAGACCATTGGGAGGTTCGAGATCCCGCAGAATCCTTTGGACTCCGTCTACTATACCGACTGCCTCACCGAGGGGGAGGTCAGGGCGCGGAGTTTTCTTACTTCATCCAGCAGTTGAGTGATGACGACCCGACTCTCACTTATCACGCGTTCTGTAATAATCGCCTAATGCCAGCTACTCTTCTTTTCGCTAAGGTAAGATGTTGCTTGGCCTTCTACTTTGATTACATAGATGGAGTATTCTTTTTGTCATTCAAGGCAGAAAGCGCTTTCCCATGCCGACTCTGTCGACTAGCCATGTGGATGAGTCGGGGATTCGTGTCACGCTTGAGGTCCCAGACATACGGGATGACGAGTGCAAGTACCTTCCCCTGTGCCAGGGTAACAGTGGGGTATGCATGCCAACTTTGCTTTTTCCTTTACAATTTTAGTGGATGCATTGTACTAACAGTTTCTCCTTCGTTTAATCTTGCAGACGAACCCGGAGGAGATCAAGGCGATCTTGAAGGTTGTCTCTGCCATGAAGAAGCATATCCAACGGCTCATCACCTTGGGTTCCGCCTCTCGTACTCATGCGAGAGAGGTACATCTATGTGCTATTTTCTTTTTTTTTTCTTTGTGTCAAAATTATGTCGTCACTGACTTTTACCGATTTACCCCTGCATGGGGTCATCCACCCTCAGCAGATGCCACCGGTGAGGGCGCTGAGGCCTCAGGCGGGCCATTCGCAGCACAGAGGCTGTCATGCCTCCCAAGCCCAGGGTTTGAGTTGTTCGGCCCATATGTCCGAGAGTCACATGGGTGGTTCTCGCCAGCAGCCCCATGCACAAGAGCAGGTGAGGGATCGTGAGTCCGTTGGCGGTCACGTCATGGACTCGTTTGTCCTTCCCAATAGCAGAGGGTTGGCTGACTTGAACATGATCCTGGAGGTACAACCGCGCCAGGAGGAGGCAAGGACTTCCCGAAAGAGGGGCACAGGTTCAGCCCCTCCCTGCAGCATAGGTGGGAACAAGGACTAGCCCGTTCGTTGTAGGTAGTGACTCCTCGGGGGTCCTTTGAACTCTTTTTTTGTTTTGTAAAAAAGAAATGTTATTGGTAATGAAATTTTATTCTTTTTGAAATTTTGTTTGTGTTCATGCACATATATACTCATCTAAAAAAATGAAAGTTAATAAAATTTTATGTACACATATTCACAAATAATAAAGAATAAAGGAACAAAAAATAGAAAGATGAGCAAGAGTTTTTGTACAAATTGTAACAAATATCCCATGGACATATATATGCATAAAAAAGAATAAAAATTGTAAAAATAAATAAATAAAAAGAATGCATTTACAAGGGGGAAAAGAGATTAAAATCCAAAATGGATTATCAAATCCTAATCCCGAATTAACTCTAGTTGAGATCCATTATTCTATGCGGCTCGAAAATGCGAGAGGGTATCGTTGAATGCGAAGATGTATTACGCGGATCCCCAGTTGCAACACATTTTTTTTTATTGGTTCAAGTTATATTTGATAACTTGAGGCCAAAAAGATCAAATCCCAATCAGTTTCTACTATGGGCATAACCCAAAGCGTAGTAGGGACTTTAAATTTTACACTTTGTGCATAGTGTTGAGCATAGTGAACACTTGGAATTATGAACTATGGGCATAGTGTAAAGCATAGTGCATTTTGCCAACGTGTGATTTTCATGGAAAGAGAAGTGTTCATTTTATTTCTGAATGAGTCTGGCCCTGGCGGGTTACCTACGTATCCGAACGGGAATCAGACCGAACGTAGTTCAAATAAAGCGTTTCAAATGATGACGATGTTTTTTTTTATTTAGGCCGGGCCCTTGCGGGGTTACCTACGTATCCGAATGGGAATTAGGCCGAACGTAGTCAAGATGATAAAGGATTTTGTTTTGTTTTGCGTTTTTTTTCGTTTGCCTAATATTACCTTGGATAATATATGGGCGTTAAACGATTATTAAACTTGGGAATTATGCGTAAAATTTCTTTAGTTGGTCAAGATTTGTTAGTTGCGAAAACTCTAGTCCATCTAGATCCGTGAGTAGAACCGCTTCTCCGAAAAGGATCTTCTTGATGATGTACGGTCCCGACCAATTTGGGCTAAACTTACCTCGTGGGTCACGTATGGGCGCTTGGTTTTCCTTTTAAAACCAAGTCCCCTTCTTTTAGCAAGCGCGGTCGTACCTTTTTATTGAAGGCACGAGCCACTCATCTTTGATACATTTGAACAAGTGAATAAGGCGTAGTGTTTGTAGATGTCCGCATGGTGCTCCTATTTCCCCAAAGTGCAAAAGGAAGTTTGTTAGGCCAATCTTTGTAGGTTTGGCTCATATTCTGGAGAATGGTCTTGATGTTCTTGGTTGTGGCCTTGACAGCGCCATTGGTTTGTGGCCTGTAGGGTGATGACCTAAGATGCTGTATCTTGTATTCTTGCAAGAGATCAGTAGTTTTCTTTTTGAAATGGAATCCATGATCACTAATTATCTCATGCGGGACTCCATACCGACAGATTATGTTATTTTTGTTGAACTTTGCAACTTGTTTGGAAGTTAACTTTGAATAGGATGCTGCTTCGATCCACTTTGTGAAGTAATCGATGGCAACAAAAATGTACTCGTACCTACCTGTGCTCGTAAGGCTTATTCTTCCAATAATGTTGATTCCTCAGGTTGAGAAAGGCCACGGGAAAGTCAAACCATAAAGTGTTGAAGGCGGCATGTGTTTTAGATTTGCATGAATTTGGCATTTCTTGCATTGTTGCACATATTGGCTACAATCATTTTCTATGTAGTCTAATAGTAGCCTTGTCTTATAATTTTGTTAGCGAGCGTGCGTCCGTTCATGTGCGGGCCGCATACTCCTTCATGCACTTCACCCATTATTTGTTTTGCATGTTCTTCGTTGACACAAAGAAGGCTAACTCCGTATGGGATTTCCTTATACAATCTATCTTGGTACACCACAAATTGTGTGGCGAGAAGGAGAATGACCCTTGTGCCTGTGGGTCATCACACCCAGGGGGATACTCTTCGCTCAATTTGTAATTGAGGATGTCGGCATACCATGGAACTTTCTCTAAAGAGTCCACTTCTAAGGTATAGTGGTGAGCCGGTCCTTCCCTCTTCTCGATGTATATGGGCATCATTTTGATTATGGGAGGGATTGTGATCGTGGATGCCAGCTTAGAGTGAGCGTGCGCGAATTTGTTTTCCTCTCTCGGGAGATAGGTATGGTGAACTTCAGAAAAAGCTTTCAGCTATCTTTTCTAAATGGGCTTGGTAAAGGGCCAAGCTCTCATTCTTTACTTTCCCCTTCTTCAAGATTTGATTTATGATTAGGTTTGAATCTCCATACACCCTAAGGTTTTCAATCCCTATGGCTACCAAGGCTTGTAATCTGACATTGCAAGCCTCGTATTCTGCGGCATTGTTAGTGCCTTCAAAGTCGAGTTTTACAGATAATGGGGTATGTGCTCCGTCTGGTGAGACTAACAATAATCCTATGCCATAGCCCCTTTGATTCGATGCCCCTTCAAAATACATAAGCCAGGTCTCGGTATTTACCGTCATGATGTGCTCATCGGGAAATTCATATTCTTCCTCGTTTTCTTGGCTTTTTACTGGGTGGCCAGCCAAATATTCAGAAATGGCGTGCCCTTTTATGCTTTTCATATTATCATACTTGAGGTCGAATTCGGACAGCATGACGGTCCAGCAAGCTATCCTTCCAGTGAGTATTGGTTTTTGGAAGATATGCTTCAATGGGTCCTCCCGAGATCTTATATGCACTTTATGATTGAGCATGTAATGTCTCAGTTATTTTGTTGCCCATACTGTGGCAAGGCACGTCTTTTCTAAAGTGGAATAACCTGTCTCATACTCGAGGAATTTCTTACTCAAGTAGTACATTGCTTTTTCTTCTTACCGACCTCTTGGGCTAGCATGACCCCTGTTGTGGTTTCTATAACCGTTAGGTATAATATGAGAAGTATGCCTGGCATCGGTGGGACCAATATTGGCAGATTAGCCAAATATTCTTTGATTTTGTCAAATGCCTTATGGCATTGGTCGTCCCATTTGAACTTGACGGTTTTCTTTAATTTTTTGAATATAGGCTCACATATAATAGTCAATTTGTTTATGAATCGACTAATATACTGAAGCCTTCCTAGGAAACCTCTTAGTTCTTTTTCCGTTTTTGGGGTAGGAATTTCGTTTATTAAATTGATGTTTGATGGATCGACCTCGATTCCCCTAGAACTTACTATAAAGTCCAAGAGTTTCCCGGATGTGACGCTAAATGCACATTTTTACGAGTTCAATCTCATATTATATTTCCTTGATCTTTCAAAAAATTTGTGGAGATTGGGTATATGCCCTTCTCGAGTGCGAAATTTGAAAATCATATCATCTACGTATACTTTGACTTCTTAATTCATCATGTCATGTAGAAGGGTTTGCGCCGTTCTTTGGTAAGTCTCCCCAGCGTCTATCAGCCCAAAAGGCATGACACGATAGCAGTATGTCCCCCGTTGGGTTATGAAAGTTGTTTTTAGTATATCATCGTCGGCCATGAGGAGTTGGTTACATCCCGCATAACCGTCCATGAAGCACATGAGCTCATGATCTACGGTGTTGTCGACTAGGACATCGATATGGGGTAAGGGGAAATTGTCCTTGGGACAAGCCATGTGTAACGCCCTCACTAATACGGGTGATTTATTATCAAACAATGCAGCGGAAGTCACTCTAGATTATTACGGGCGTTACTGCCGTGTTCATTAAAGAAACACAAGCCAAGTTAAACAAACATAATCACTATATATTCATTATATAAGTCAACAAAACGACATTAATGTCATCTATATCTGACCCAAAAGTAGATAACGAGTACTAGCAAAATTATAACATATTACAGAACCTAGTTTGGATAAATTTCTTATTTATAAAGTCGCCATTTCCATGGCGTAGCAAGCTTATCCTCACAACTAAGCATCCCCAGTTCCCGCTCCATCACCTAAAAAATATAAATATATAAAAGGATGAGCCGAGGCCTAGTAACTCCTATCTCATCGTGTAAAAACATCATTTAAAAATATCAAGTCATACGAAAATAATATAGCAAGCTTGTAGTAGAAATGTAACAATGAATATTTCAACGATGAAAATATCGAGCAAGAAAGATGTTGAGTATAAAACCAACAGTTATAACTCAAGGAATTGAAGTTCATCAATAATTCATGTATTTAATGTTCAAGTATTATGGGAGAGTAAAGGGACGTTACCCTCATATTAAGCTGAAGTTTCAGCTTACAGGACAAGATCCTTGTGGGCTTATTAAAAGTTGTACACTGATGTACAACTAGTTAGGACTAGCTCGGTCGGTAAACCTAATAGTCGGTATCAGATATTTGTCAAAATGATAATTAGCCCCTTGGCCCATAATTATATAATATTATAGTATTCAATAAACTACGTAAAAGTTTAGGGTATTACACCATGTTCAAATCTTGAAAATCTACACACATCCTTACTCGTCCATCCTTTTTCGGGACGGGCGCAATGTTGGCTACCCGTTTGGGGTAATCGGCCACTACAATAAACCTCGCGTAGAGGTATTTTTCAACCTCTTCCTTTATCTTTAAGGCCCACTCAGGTTTCATTCTCCTGAGTTTCTGCCTAACAGGTTTTGCATTGGGAAAGACCGGGATTTCATGCTCGCCGATGGATCGGTCAATTTCCGGCATGTCCTTAAATAACCATACGAATACATCTATAAATTCCTTTAAGAGGCTTATTAGGTAGGATCCTTCAGTTAGAGTTAGAGTTAGACCACTTTTTACGTTTTGCGGTTTATCGTTAGTTCCCAAGTTAATCGTTTCAGTTTCTTCAATTACCGAAGTATTTTTGTTCACTTTTGAGAATTGCTCGCATGAGTGACTTATCGTTATCAGGTTTTTCAGTGACAAAACAATCCAGGGAGTAAGCAGAATCATCATTCATTTTATTGCTATCATCAAAGAGTACATCAATGGAAGGATCATACACTTTGGGACTGGGGGAGCTTAGGTTCCTAATTCTCTTGGGAGGAGATTGTCTTACACTAGCATCGGAATCAGAATCGCTAGAACTACTAGAATCAGAGTCACTAGACTCAAACATAGGTCTTTCCCCTATGGTAACACTAAACTCGCGCCCGTCGGAAGTTTTCCACTTATAGGTGCGTTGCAACCCTTCAAGTATCCCGGTGGCGGGTGCGATCAGCTCGGAAGGGTTGAACTCTTGGTTCTGGATGGGCATAACTACGTCGTCATCCTCTTGTGCTCGAATCTTCTCTCGCCCGAAAAGGCCATTGGAATTTTTATTTTATACATTGGATAAACGTTATGCGGTAAAGGTTGAGCCCAATCAAGAAGTCTTGGTCCTGAAGCTTAGGGATTTTGTCGTCTAGAAGGTTGCAATCCTCAAAAATTTCAAATCCTTGGATTAACGTGCCTTTCCTCTCTAACGTAGTGAAGTTTGGGAAATCCATAGTAAGGGAAGTTGTCGCCTGCCCGAACAAATTGTTTATTCAGGGTGTAGGGATAAGTAAGCTTAGGGCTATCGAAGGGAATGCCTTCTCGTATGGCCCTCTTTCTTTTGCCCTCCCTCGACATCGATTCTTTAATTTCCCGAATTGAGGGAGCGTAGCCTAGGCCGAACATGAGGTTCGTGGATATAGCCTTGTTTTCATAGGATGGCGTTAACATGGAGGTTAGAGTGAGGATCAAAGTCGAATGGAACTTGTTCATCCTCAATGGCGTTAATTTTGGGGTTGAATCCCCAAAAGTCCTCGTCTTCTTCACCATGGTCTATTTTTAAGACGGGAGTCTTGGATAAGGTGACCTTCATTTGGTCAGCCTCAATCACAAGGACTTTCCCTTCTACCACTATTTTGACTTTCTGGTGAAGGGTGGATGGGACGGCATTGATGCTATGGAGCCAAAGTCGTCCTAAGAGCAGGTTAAAAGTGGAGGGTATATGGATGACAAAGAAAGTGACTCCTTTTTCTATCATACCAACTGTGACATTGATGTTGATGGTACTGAGCACACTTCTCCTCGAATTATCATTGGCCCGTAAGCCCTGCAATGTCTTTGCAAGGTCGTATTAGATGCCTAAACGTTTTGTGGTTCTAAGTGGGCATACATTGACTATGAACCCGTTATCCATGAGTGCCATGGGTACGTGATGTTGATTACACGTTACGGTAAGGTATGATGCCTTATTGTTATTACGACCTTCTATAGGTAGGTCCTCATTCGAGAACGTAATCATGATGGGCGATCTTTTTTCTGTCAATAAACTTACAAGCTCGACGGGAGATGTTTCAGGTGAGAAGTTTATTTTGTTGAATTTGGCAAAGAGTGCTTGCCTATGCTCCAGAGACGATGCTAAGAGTTGCTAGACAGTGACGTCAATTTTCATTCTTTTCAGTTGGTTTAATAAGGGTTTGTTAAGTGGTTCTTGTGCCACTACCTCTTTTCCCTTGTTAGTCGGTTTTTTTTTTATATAGTCTGGGGCGGACCATCTTTCTTCTTGTAATACCGACCCGATCTAGAAAGATTGTCAACTTCGCCTTCTCAAACTTGATGTTTGGAAAGCCAAGCGTCGTTGTAAATCTCGTCGCACCTTAGGGATGCATCCCATGTATCCTCTTCATCACTGTCCCATATACCGTTAATGCTTAAATGGCCATGAGGCGATATGGGTTCAATAATTAAGGTGGGATAGAAATCTAGGTCGTCATCTGATATGGCAAAAACGGACTCCTCGTGAGATGCGAGGGGATTCTTATTATTATTTGGGGCACGTGTGGCCTTTGGAAATGGTAGAGTGCCATTGTCGATGAAGTCTTGGACCGCGTTTCTTAAGTTCTAGTACTTGTCAGTCTCGTGACCGTTTCCACGGTGATACTTACAGTATTTTGATAAATCGTAGCTCTTGGACCATTTGTCCTCTAGTACTTCAGGAGTGGGCCCAATTGGGTGTAAATAGTTCTTTTTAATTAAGCGTACAAGAGCTTGGGTAAGAGTCATACCCAATGGGGTATAGGCTCGTCGCTCTCGACGTTGAGGTGCGCCCTCGTCCAGGGCATTGATCTTGTTCACCTTTGCGGTTTTGTTCCCGCTTAGTGGTGTTGTTGTTGTTATTAGTTTCCTTAGTCTATTTTGCTTCCGAGTTAGGAAGCTCATCCTCGATTGCCAATCCTACCTCCATAAGCAGGAGGAAATTACTTATAGGTTCGAAAATCAAATGTTTCTTAAACTCGGCCATCAAATTACGTATGATAGTACGCCCTTGGTCTCTTTCCGAGGGCCTATTGACCATATGGGCAGCCCTCTCTCGCCATCTAGTGACGAAGGTCACGAAAGTCTCACCTATGAGGTGCTTAGTAGCTTCTAATTACCGCATTGTAACGGGAAGCTCGGTATAGTACGAATACTAAACTGGGAACTCTCAGCTTATAGCTTCCCGTGTTTTGACTCGTTTAGTGCCGAGTCCATAGTACCAGCTAGACGCAGGTCCATATAAGGAC
>ONZA01015349.1:20551-33084 GCA_900322205.1 Kewa caespitosa | reverse complement strand
AAAAAAAAATAAATAAATAAATAAATGTACGTTAAGGAAAATAAAGCCATTTTATTTTGGAAAAATAACATCAAATTGTTATTACCCCTAATTCATGACTTAAAAAAATGAAAAAAAAAATACATGAGCATGAAATAAAATAAAAATAAAACATAAGTCTAAAATTAAAGACAATAATATTGAATTATTATTTACTCCAATTTTGGAACAAAAAAAAAAGAAATGAAAATGAAAATAAAGGAACTAAAATGTAGAAAAACTACAACTCCCCTCCAAGGATTGTCTTGGGAGGGGAGGACCCTCGGGAGTCTACCTTTGGTCAGGATTCATGCTGGGATTTCCAAAATGCGAAATGGTGCAATTTTGGTTTTTTGTTTTTTTTTTTTTGAACTTTTTGTGTGGATTTTTGTTTGAGAGAAAATGTGTGAAATGAACTTATTGAAATGCTAGAATTTATGTGAAAGTTCTCTCTAGTTGCTGGGAAGGTTTATGCATAATGTATTATGATTAGTGTATAATGTCGTAGGTTAATGCATGGGTTTAAATCAGATTGAAAAATTTAATGCACCCCAGCCCAACAAAAATGTAGAAATTCGCTGGGTGGTGAGGCGATTATTCCTATATTCGTTCAGTGCCTAGTGAATATTGGGATATTCGTTGGAAGATGAACCATGCACCAGGGTGAAATGGTCAGGAAAGCTCAATAGACAGCGAATATGAGAGAAATTTGTTTCGAAGCCTAGCGAATATGGCGATAATTGTAGGGTGCCTAGCAATATTGGTCAAATTCGCTTGGTGGGCAGCAACTATATGTCTAATCGCTGACGTTTGAACTTTCTCGCATGTTAAGCTTTGGCTTTCCTTGGCTGGCACGACCTATGGAACAGTCTAGAAGTCTCTAGGTTGAGGTGAAATGACCATTTTACCCTTAACTTTGTTTGACTTCGGTTTGTATTAATTTGCGTACTGAAATTATCCGAAAAAGGTTCCCTAAGCTATTTATCATCATAGGTTCATAGGGGCGACACTAATTTGGCAACAACAATTTTATCCTTTGCGAGTTTTGTTTTCGCCCCTTTATTTGGTTATGTTGATCTCATGTGTTGGTGTTTTCCCCCTTTGATTAATTTTTGTTGCGCTGGATTTGGTGGGTGGGTCTTTTTTTTTCCCTTCCCACTTTCAGAAGGTCGGCTTGTGCATCGTCCTGACCTTAGGTCTGGGGTATAACCAATTTGGAAGGGCTGGACCCATCTAAAGGTGCCACTTTGAAAGGACGTTTCAGTCGAGGCTCCTCGGATTTCGCGCTCCCTATCTTATTGGGAAACGGTTCCTTTTCTGGATTTCTTGGTCTTAGGAGACGTTACGTCAAGTGTCTGACATCCCTTTTTTTCCGGGGTTGATCCTGCCCGTTGTGGATTTTTCCCTTCCCTATAAAAGGACGCCTTCTAGTCGTTTCTTTCATGCACCTTTTTCTTTCTTCTGTTGCCTTCTCTGTGAGGAACAGAGTTCATGTCTTCTCATCATGAATCCTTCCTTGTTGTCGGCCATTCTCTCCCTTTTCTTCAAGAGGGGACGGATTTCCCTTGCGACTATAATGACCCTGGAGGGCTTGTCCTCCCTCCTAACTTATGTTTAACGCTTTTTAATGATTGTAGACCATGTAGGGTCGGTATGCTTATCTAATGTGGCTCCAATGAAAATCATCCCTAACCGACGGAGGAAGGTCGGCTAGATGGTGGTGGAGCCCTCGTGCTCTGCCTATAAGCCTCTGTATGAGTAGGGGATGCCCTCTCTTCTGATTATCATTCAAGGGCAGTGCCCCAAGGTCTTCCAGCGTCCTCTAGGCCTTCCCCTCCTTTCCTTTAGTAACCTGGGCATGACGGCTTTGCGTGGGCCCATATCTCAGCTCGGAATGCGGTTTAGCCGGTGATATCGGATGATGGAAAGAGGTGTTGGGTGGCGGTAGTTGAGAGCACAATCGCGCCATTTTCCCAAGTTGTGGGAAGAATTTTTCGCGTTACACCACATCCACGTCCTCTGTCGTGTGCTCTGACGCCTCCTCGGTTACGACTTAGGCCTTTGCTCCGGCCTTCTCAAGATACAACTTCACACAAAATGACCAGTTGTTCTCGGGGTTGCTGTTTGCAGGCCCCGGGGGGAAGTCCGGGTCCCCCTGGGTGAAGGAAGAACTTGGCGTATTACTTATAAGCCTTAACATGGAGCTAGCCTCGACACGGAAATCCTTGGCGCAAATTAGTTTTCTTTTACTCGATGTAATTTTCTTGTATTCTTTTTGCACTTGTAACAAGATTCCATAAAATGAGAAAGATTTTCTTTTACTTCACCTTTTTAATCTTTGCTTCTGCTTTCACACATTTTACTTCTCTTTCTCCACTTTTAACACCGTTTGTAAAGTAAAACAAACTGGACTTAGAACTTCCCCAATCTTGCCTTAAAATTTCACTTAAACAAGGTTCAAGGACCTTGAAATCTTTGCCTGAGGACTTGATTCAGTTATGGGACAAGTGGGCCTGGGTAATAAGCTTAGGTTTGAAAACCTTGTGTCGGTGTTCAGAGACCTTGGCACCTGAGTCCGGGGACTCATGTTAACAATGGACTCTGGAGTTCGATAAGAAACTGGGTCAAGACACATCAGTGTCTCGCTCTTAACGGAGTAACGATTATAGGCTTGGAAGATGTGTCATTAGGTTTGGAGACCTCAACGTCCTCGTCGGAGACGTAGGCTTTTTGTGGACCTAGGTCCCTGAATGAATTTCATACTTAACGAATTAAGTATTTAATGCAGGCTTCGAAGCTGTAGAGCTAAGTACGGAGACCTCAGCATCCTTGTCCGGGGACATAGGTTGGTCACGGAATTGGGGCCCCTAAATTAGTTTCGTACTTAACGGATTAAGTCGAATGCACGCTCGAAAGCCATAGAGCTGGGTCCGGAGACCTCAGCTTCCTACCGAAGATGTAGGTTGACTGCAAATTTGGGTGTCCCTTATAAATTTCGTACTTAATGGATTAAGTATTGAACGCTGGCTCGAAATCCGTAGAACTGAGTCCGGAGACATCAACATCCTTGTCCGGAGACGTTTGTTGGTGGACCGGGGGGTTCCGTATAAATTTCGTACTTAACGGGTTAACCATCAAAGGTAGGCTAGGAAGCCGTAGAATTGGGTTCAGAGACCTCAGCGTCCTAGTCCGAAGACGTAGATTTGTTGCGGACCCAGTGGTCCCACATAAATTTCGTACATAACAAATTAAGTATTGAAAGCATGCTATGAAGCTGTAGAACTGGGTCCGGAGACCTCAGATTCCTAGTCCGAAGACGTAGGTTGGTTGTGGACCCGGAGGTCCAGCATATATTTCTTACTTAATGGATTAAGCATTGAAAGTAGGTTCAGAAGCCGTAGAATTAGGTCTGGAGACCTCAGCGTCCTAGATCGAAGATGTAGGTTGATTGTATATAAGCGAGAAGAAACAAGGGTAGAAAGAAACAATACTTTTTTCATTGATAACAGAATCATTGCGGGGGATGTTTGCAGGCTCCCACCTATTACAAAAAGGATAGTGGAGCTGTTATAGGGTGCCACCCATAGACTAAGATAATTACGCTGTTGAGGGTGACCACACTATGCTTGGATAAGTTGAATTTTGAGGGTGCCAACCCTATGCTTGGATAAGTATGTTGTTGTGGGTTCTCACCCAATGTTTTCCTCAGTTGGTTAAAAGTGGAACTTCCTTAAGTTTTCAGCGCTCCATGACCTTGGTAACTTCCTGCCTTGCAGGTCCTCACGACGAACGTTCCTGGTTTGAGTACCCGGGTGACCTTGTGGGCTCCTTCGCAATTCAGAGCGAATTTCCCATGACCCCTTCCATGCTCGGTACTTTCCGTAATTCAAAGTACCAAGTCGTTAAGCAAAAAAAGTTCTGGCTTTAACTCATTCGTTGTACCCACTTATCATTCTTTGCTTGTTGATTTCCATTTTAAGAGTGCTTACCCCCGAATCTCAGGCAGTAGGTCTAGGGAGCAGCGCTGCATCTCCTCATTTTGTGCCTCTGCATAGTGGGCAACTCTGGGTAACTACACCTGGAACTCAATGGGGAGTACTACCTCAGAACCATATACCAACATGAAAGGCAACTCTCACGTAGTTGCTTTTTTGTGGTTCTAATATCCCACAAAACCTTGTACAACCGCTGTGCCTTGAGTCCTTTAGCGCTATCCATCTTCGTCTTCAGGCTGTTCAGAATGATTTTATTGCTGGACTCGTCTTGCCTATTGGATTGGGGGTGGGCGACCGAGGTTAACTAAGCCTTGGTGCGAATGACTCTAGGAATGAGATCACCTTTAGAATATTAAACTATATCCCATTGTCAAAAATAATTCCATTAGGTGCGCCAAACCTAGATATCACATTTTCCCATATGAACTTTCTTATCTCATTCTCAATTATGTTCCTTAACAGTTTCGCCTCTATCCACTTCGTAAAGTAGTTCACAACTACCACCAAGAACTTGAACTTGCCCGGTGCTTGAGGGAACGGGCCTAGGATATCCATTCCCCATAGGCTAAAGGGAAGGGGCTCCAAATCAGGAGTCATTTTGGTGGTTGGAAGCCTCAACACAAGTGAGTAGACCTGAAATTTCTCGCATCGAGCCACCATATCGAGGGCATCGCTCAACAAGGTCGGCCCGAAATACTCGGTCCTTAGTGCCTTCTACGCAAGCGCTCTTCCTTCAATATGTGATCCACACACCCCTTCATGGAAGTCTTTGATTATGAGTTTCCCTTCTTGGGGAGGCAAGTATCGTAGGAGAGGGCTATCGAACCCCCTGTTGTAGATAATGTCGTCCTTATAGAGGATATCATCTCATCCAGGAGATGACGGGGGTCATCCATCTCCATGTTCTGTCAAGGAGGTTGATTTCTAAGGGCCAAGTTATGTTGAGCTCCTCAAAAATCCCCCATAGGATTAACCGTGGGAAACCCTGTATTTCAGAATTAGCGAGCCTTTCCAAGGCATCGTCTTGTTGGTTCTAAGATCGGGCACATACTCGAGCTTTACCTTCTCCAGCTTTGCGATTTCTTCTTCACTTTCTTCAAGTAGGCCTTCATGATTTCCTCTCTGGCCTCGAACTCTCCCCCGACCTGGGATACCACTAACTGGGAATCCATCTTGATCAACAGGTTCCTCCCCTACAGCCATTTCCATGTGAATGTCTACTAAGAGGGCTTTGTACTTTTCCTCATTGTTCGAGGTGGGGAATTTAAACCTAATTGCATATTCGAAGATGTCGCCTTTAGGGGAGGAAATATTTACCCTAGCTCCGCTCCCCTTTCAGTAGGAAGAGCCATCCAAGTATATCTCCCAATCTTCTCCCCACGCGCGAGGCTTCTCGGCTGAGGGAGTCATTCCGAGATGAAGTCTGCCACTGCCTAGGATTTTATTTGCCTTCATGGCACATAGATTATATCGTGTTGAGATAGCTTGAGAGCCCATTTCCGAATCTTGTCGGCCCTCTTAGTACTGCCTACAACTGTCTTTAGAGCCTGGTTTGTGAGGACCTTTATGGGATGAGATGTGAAATAGGGTCTCAACTTCGTGGCCATGATGAGCAGGATGAGGGCGAATATTTCTAGCTAAGAATAATGTAACTCCGCCTTGGTGAGTGTGTGACTGATGAAGTACACAGGGTGATGCACTTTAGACCGTTCGCACAATAAGACAGATGCAACCGCGTGGGGGGAGATGGCAAGATATAAGTACAACCTTTCTCCCTTAGCCGGAATTATGATCTTTGGTAGGTGATCAAGATGGGCCTTTAGCTTCTTGAAAGCTTCCTTAGCCTCGGCGGTCCAACAAAAGTTGTCCTTGCTTCGTATTGCCGCGAAGAAAGGGATGCAATGATCTGGTGCCCTCAACATGAAGCGCTTGAGGGAAACAATGCAACCTGTCAACCTTTGGGTTTCCTCCAGGTTCTTGGGGGATTTATATTCAATTATCGCCTCTATCTTGTCATGGTTTGCCTGGATACCCCCTTCATTTACCATGAACCCAAGGAATTTTCTGCTCATCGCACCAAAAACACACTTTTGTGGGTTGAGCTTCATCTTGTATGCTCTCAAGGTTTCAAAGTTTTCCCTCAAATCATCCAAATGGTCTTATGCTTTCTTTCTTTGCATGATTATATCATCGACGTAGGCTTCCATGTTTCTCCCAATCTGTTTTTCGAAAATCTTGTTCACTAGCCTCTGAAAGGTAGTCCTTGCGTTCTTCAGATCGAATGGCATATGAAAGGTAGCAATAAACTCCTTGTTGGTAATGAAGGCCATCTTGTCTTGATCTTTAGGGTCCATGAACACCTAATGGTACCTTGAGAATGTATCCATGAAACTAAGTAATCCATGTCGAGTAGTGGAGTCTACCAGTTGATCGATTCGAGGCAAGGGATGTTCATCCTTTTGGCATGACTTGTTGAGATTGGTGAATTCAATTAACATTTGCCAGGATCCAATGGCCTTTTTCACCCTGACGACGTTAGCTAGCCAGACGGGGAACTGCCATTCCCTTATGAACCCACCCTCGAGTAACTTTTTGACCTCGGCTGATGCAGCCTCGCTCTTTTCGGTGCCGAGCTGCCTAAGCTTTTGTTTTACTGGAGGGTGCTTGGGGTGCATCCCTAGGTTGTGTTTGATAATTCAAGGGTCAATTCCTGGCATTTCCTCAGGGGCAAAGGTGAAAACGTCAGAATATTCCTTTAGGAGGGTTACCAACCATGCATGCAGCTAAGGTTCCAAGTCCGCTCCTACAAAAGTCGTTCTGGAAGGGTCTTCATCATTGATCATGACTTCTTGTTTCCCTTCCATTGGCTCGAGCCTCTCCTTTTCTGCCTCTTCTCCCTGAGGGTTTACAACTTCAGTGTGGAAAGTCTTCGCTACCATGCTTAGCTTTGCTTTTCCTTCATCGAATGTCTTTTGCCTCTTGGGGTCGGGTCCTTCCTCAGGGGTAGACAAAGCTAGGGAACGCGTGCTCATACATTTACCATAGCATTCTTGAGCGGTCTTCAGGTCTCCCTCTTCCGACCGTTCCGCCATCCTTTTCAAATTATAAGATTAGTCAGGACATGTGGATGGCTGCGTTGATTGTGGTCGAGGTCGCCCTGCCCAGAATAATGTTATATGCGCAGACCACGTCCACTACTATAAATTCAACAATCTCGGGCCTCCCCGCTCCCTTCGACCCCATTCACATGAGCAGTTGTATCTTTCTGATGGCTTGTACTTCCTTGCCGCTGAATCCAATAATTGGGTAGGAGATGTGCAGCACTTGTCCTCCGAGAACTGGTGATCTTTGAGGCAAGATAGGGTAATGCTATTTGCCAAGCATCCTGAATCTACCAGGATCCTTTTTACCAGGACATCACTATCTTCACACCGATTACAATGGGGTCCTGGTGTGGGGTATGCGGCACCCTAGCATAAAACTCACTGAAGGTGATGATTAGTAGTTTCTTGGCGGGTTGGGCTTGGACCAGCATTGCTTGGACGGCCAATTTATTATGGGCCTTTCTTTCTTTTTTGGTCATGGACCCGACAGCGGGCCCACCATAGGTCATCTTTCATTCCCTTAGTTGGTCATCATCATTTGACTCCCCCCTTGGTAGGTCTGCTGGCCGGGGTTAGGAGTCCTACCCTTGGAAAGGGCCTTCAACTTCCCCTGCCTGACCAACTCGGTGAGCTGTCTTGTTGACCCGTATCCTTGGTGAGGTGAGCCACATCGCAGTGGTATTCACAATAGTTGCTTTTGTTCCGGAACTCTATTGGCTTCTTCCTCTCTAGGGTGAGAGGAATGAGTTTTTTGTCCATCCTTGCATATATTTCATCCTGCCTTCCCTCAAACAAAATAGGGATAGGCTTGAACTCCGTCCTGGGCCTCTTGTTCCCAGAATCTGATAATGTGTACATCTCATGACACTTTCCTCTGTCATTTATCTGGTAATTGATTGTGTTTTTGTGTGGCGGGGGGGCTTCGGTGCTTGATTTTCCCCAGTCGGCATGTCTGGGAACTCGGGTCTGCCCAACATCTCTAGTGTGTTGATGTAATTCTTCGCTACTCTTCCTGTCTGGCTCAAGGTTAGCACACCGCCCTCGGTGTTTTCCCTCAGGTTGTGTAGCAGCAAGTTGAAGTCGCTCCCCTTGAGCAGACCCTTGCTAAAAGATGAGGCAATAATACGAGTCCAGACATTCCTCTTTTAAGTGGTGGAGGTAGCTTGAAAGAGATTCCCATGGCCTCTGCTCGATCTTGTACAACTACTGGCTAAGCTTTTTCTCTATCTTTTGTTTGGTGAGAAGTGGTCCACAAAGATCTCTCTGAGCTCAGTCCAGGTGCTAATGCTCTTGGAAGGTAGGTTATCATACCATCGTATTGCTATCCCTTCCAAGGTGGGTGGGAAGTGCCTACACATGGTGGCGTTGTCCATACGGTGGCCCAACATGTTGGCTATGTATGCATGTACATGTTCCATAGGGTCGGCTTTTCCGTCGTACTTCTTCATGCTTGCTGCCTTTGTCTTCTTTAGGACATATGCCTCCATGATTTTGTCGATGAAAATGACGTTTGTGAAAATGTCCAGTGCCTCTCCTTCGGGGGCTATCTTTATGATGAATCTGGCCTTGGCGACGAGAGGACGCGTGTTGCCTCTAGCCTCGCCAGGGTAATTGTCAGCAACTCGGGGGCCACTGGACTTCTTGTTGATGCGTACGAGGGAAAGATTTGTGGGATTTGCTTTAGGATGGGGATGCTTGGTCACCAACCCCGGCTCTATTTCTCTTGTCTTTCAAGTGCATCTGCCTCAAGATGTTGCCTATCATTTTATCCCTTTCCCTCTTGTTCCTCTTCCTTACTAGGAACTGGTGTAGATCTATTGCCCTTTCAACGGTGTTAGCCAGGTTTGGATCGACTTTCTGGTTTAGAAATTCTTGGAGGTCTCTTGTCGTTGTGCCTGAGTGAGCTTGCTTGATCCTCGTAAAGTTGGTCGAGTCCATTAGTTGGTCGAGTCCTATGAGATCCCCCCTTGCGGAGGTCTTCGCGATTCTGAGTGCTTCTTGCGCTGTGGTAAGACTCTGAATCCCTCATCTGCAGGGCGTTAGCAGATCCTAATCGGCCCTGAGGACACAGGCGTTCATGCACAGATCGTCGCGGGAGAACAACCAGAGTGTTGCCCCTGATGTGTTTCTAGGAGGGCTCTGGGGAGTCCCTCGATGCTCAATCTACGTCTCCTCGGTTCCTCTCTCATTGGGGTATCTCTTTGAAGATGAGGTCAAGCTCGTTGCGAGTGAATGTACGATTTTCCTGCTCAAAGAGAGGGGAATCCACTCTCCTGATGATATGTCATGAGTGGGGAGGTAGGGGACTGTTGGGCTGCTATTTAATGTCACACTTGATGTCCTCAACAAGTACGTGAGGAGGGCCGACGTTGCCCAGGTTCTGTTATCCATCTGAGCGACTAGTAATCTGAGCTAGTAGGGATGAGCAAAGATATATGCATGTTTCTCAATCTCATACACAAGGAACAAATATTTTCATCTTAAAAACTCAATCCCCACAAGCGGCGCTAAAATGTTCCGACCAGAAATCACCCGGGGGTGTGTATTCGTTCAAAGCGGGGAGAGTAGCCGTGTATCTTGGGTATGAGAAGTGCATTCTTCTACTTAGTTTCGTCACTCCTACATAGAAAACAAACGATGAGCTACCCCTGGGGCTTGACTGGGGAATGGCCCTCCGACGATCAAGCTAGTAGCAGAAAATACGAGGATGTAAATGTGTCTTTGTATGAAAGAGAGATGGTTGTGAATGTTCCTCCAAGAAGGTACCTTTAGGTTTTGTTGCTTGGAGTACAAAGTTGTTCTTCTCTTTTCTTAAAAAGATCCCCTTCCCCCCCCCCCCCAAATACCTTCTTTGAAGGTATTTATAGAATGTCTTCCTTGATTATGGAGCCCAGGTGGGGGACCAATGGTAATGGAGCACATCCAGGCTCTTCTAATGACGCTAGGCCACATCACTTGGGAAGGAATGAGAACGTTCTCCTGGAATTGATGTATGCGCTGTCATCTCTTGGGCTTTCTTCCCTTGTCCATAACTCATATCAGGACAAAGTTGCACTTATGGCCTGCTAGGGGCATTCGTCGTCTTGTACAAGTGTTCTGCCAGCACATCTTTCCTTGCCCCCCTAGTGAGTACTCTTCAGGGTCCGGCAAAGGAAGTGTTGTTGTCGTCCGAACCCAGGTGAGGCATTACGTTGTTCGTGAGAGTGGGTGTGATAGCCTTTGACATGGAATTGACCCCTCTTTTGTCGATCCACAAGCCTCTTTACGGTGACCACTCTGCGGCTGAACCAAACCTTTATTAACGTAATGAGATAACAAGGGGGTTCCCCCATTCGACCACATCATGACTTGGCCTATTCGTGGATTATAGGCGAGCATAGGGCGGAGCCCTGCTATCATGGAATAGCAGCGGCTCAGAAAAGTGTTTTGTAGGGACCCCAGATGACTGTTGTAGGGGGGAAAATAGACCCCTCCTTTCACGGTCGTCACCATAGTAGGTTTTGATCTAGTGACCCAAGGGTCATTCTAAATAGATATGTTGCAGCCATTACCTACCTTCTAATGGCAGTGTTTCTTGATTAGTTGCGCTTGCTATACTAAGCCTTTATAACCCCATGTGGCATTACATTAGCTCTTAGGCTCGTGGCTGGGTTTAATAAGGTCTCCAAGTTTTTATTTTGCTTGCATGGTTTTCGCAAATAGGGAGGAAGTATTTTCATAGACTCTCCATACTTGCTTTTCTAGGAAAACTTGATTTAAACTTTGAGCATCCTTTATGCCTAACCCACCTATTCCGATAGGCTTGCATATATGTTTCGAACTTCTCCAGTGAATATTTTTTCTGGTCGAGTTCTTTCCCCACCAAAAGTTACCAACCAAGGAGTTAATTTTCTTGTGAATATTGTCAGGTAATTTTAAATATGAGAATATATAGTTAGCCAAGGATGAAAGAACATAACTAATTAAGGTGAGTTTCCCCGTAGGTGAGAGAAGCAGGCAATTCCAATTATTGAGCCCTGAAGAGATCTTATCCAACACGAAGTCAAGAATCTCCCTTTCAACCCCGCAAATCTACTAGGATACCAAGGTATATTCATAAGTTGGTAGACCAATTAAATTTGAGCCTAGCTCTGAATAACTTGTTAAACCTTGGGTGCGCGGTGGGGATAGTGAGGAAAAGTGATTTGTCATTGATATTTATTGGCTTGAGGCTAAACAATAGGTATCAGGAAATGGAAAAAAGAATACCGAGTACCTTCAGAAAAAGTAGCGCATCGTCCGCAAAAAGGAGATGGGAGATCCTTGGAGCATTTCTAGCTATAGCAATCCCTCGAATCTTGTTGTCTCTTTCCGCGTCTGAAAGGAGACAAAAAAGGGCTTTGTAGGGGCCGCGTCCCTTTCGCTCAGTGGATGCCAAGGTGGAAGTTGAAATAAGGCGCGCGCACCCCCCACGGAATAAGGTTCGTGTATGGGGGTAAAATTGTGATTTTTTGTGATGTGAGAAAAAGACACAATTGGGGTGCTTGGAGTCTCCACCTTATTTTACAAAAATAAGAAAACCATCTTTTAACTCCTTTGATCTTTTAACCAAATTCCAGATTCGGGGGCAGTGGTACAAATCAGATGGAATGCATCCAGTTTGCCCTTTCATACGAACGACCACTACTTGCGAATTAGAACTTTTCGTAATTTCGATTTGTTTCCACAAGTGAATTAATCCTAAATATTTTCTAAGTTGTTTCATCACTCACTTTATTTAGATAATCACTTTTTAGCATGCATTTTTCATTTGTCCATGATTAACCAAATAAATACATAAATATGTCCATGGGATCAAAACGTTACAGAATGGGCAACTAAAAAAAATATAATATAATAAATAATAATAATATATAAGTATAAGTCCTTAATTCTAAAAAGTAATACTGAATTACTACTTTTCAAAATTGTGTGACTTTATAAAAATGAAGAGTAAAAATGATACAAAATAAATAAAATGCGAAAAAATAAGAAAAAGAGAAGAAAATGCTTAAAAGCAAGAAAATCAAATAAAAACTAAATTAATGCCGAATATATAAAAAATAAAAATGAGGCAGAATGTACAACTACCCTTAAATGTCGAAAATGAAAATAACATAAATAAATAATAAACAAAAAATTAAATAAAAATACAAATACATAAATATACATAAAATGTAAACGAAATCATTTTATTTAGGAAAAATAACATTAAATTTTTATCACCCCAAATTCATGACCTAAAAATGAAGAAAAATATATGTAAATGACGAAAGAGAAAAAAAAATTGAATTATCATTTTCTCCAATTTTGTGACATAAACAAAAATAAAATAAAATAAAGAGAATAAAACTCCTAAGGAGTTCCTTAAGAGGGCAGGACCCACGGGAGTCTACCT
>ONZA01015348.1:8899-20568 GCA_900322205.1 Kewa caespitosa | reverse complement strand
AGAGAGAGAGAGAGAGAGAGAGAGAGAGAGAGAGAGAGAGAGAGAGAGAGAGAGAGAGAGAGAGAGAGAGAGAGCATTTCTAGAGAGAAACTCAGCTTTAAAACTTGACTTCACTTTGCAAGTTCGTCAGTCCGCTTTCCCTCAGTTTGCGTCCTCTAGTTTTGTATCAGTAGGTTATTTTTCTACTTTATTCTTTTTTGTGCATAATGTTCCCACGTAATTTCAATTTTTCGGGCGCGTCTTCTGAGCAGGGTTGGACCTCAGATAACATTCCCGAATCGAGCCCTACGGTGGCTGCTCTTTTAGTGTCGGTGTGCAAGGGCTCTACCTCAGAGGATGAGGTCGTCAAGCGACTGTATAAGAATAGGGATGACATAAAGACTAACTTAGATGAGTTAGAGCGAGAGGCAAAGTTAGATCCCATAGATTGTACACCGCTACAAGCCAACAACTTCCAGGGTCAGGTTATACACGACTTGGCCTCTAGGTCAAATAAGGCACGTCCCTCTAGTTTGAATGGAGTGATTTCACCAATCTGTGAGGCCGAGGATGTTATTTTTATAGCTTCGATACCTAGCGAGGTGATTTCCCACCTTGCACCGATGACAATGTCACTTCGCCGTTCTCGGCGACTTTGGATCCTGTGCGGCGGACGATGAGGATGAAGACGGTCGCTCGCTTTAAGCGAACCCGACAACCGATGAGTCATGGAGATCCCTCGTTGCGTTCCAAGAGTGGTGACATTAGGAGTGAGGCACCACCTAGCACCCCCAACCCCATACTCATATCATCATCTCCTGGTCAGTTATGCTTGTTCTGCCTTTTTTTTTATAGTTTCTCAAATTCGGTTCACAGTCATGGAATCTCCCGTGAGCAAGGTCCGTTCGTCGAAGCTTGAATCGAGTACGTCGTCAGATGCGGCCGGTCACCTTTTGACTTTGATCAAGAGTTCCAGTCCCGCGTGGCCCAAGATGAAACTGTTCAGCTGGGCGAGGTGAGATCCCAAATTGACGGCATATACGTTGAGCTGTTCGGGGAGGATGAGGTGGTGACCACGGCTGCGCAGGCCAATACAGCTGACGACGTCCCCAGCACCTCCAGCGTGAAACTAGTGGAGGCTTTCACCTCAGGTCGAGCTGGTGATGAAGACAAATTTGAGGCGAGCTATTTGCGCTCCAACGTAAGGTTTGACGAGAAGGGTAATCGCGAATACTTGGATTATTTTTTGTGACCTAGGGAGCATGAGATAGTTCCTGCGAGTAAGGCGGACGCGATCACGAGGGTGCCTAAGGAGTGTATCGATGTCTATCTAAAGATGGCATATTAGGGTTTTAGGGCGCCTCTGAACGGCTTCACCACCTCGCTGCTGAATAAGCTAGGTCTTGCTCCAGCTCAATTGACCCCGAATACATGGGCCATGATTACGCATTTATTATGAGTATGCAATGTTCACGGGGTGACTCCAACTCTCGCGTTGTGGTTTGCGGTGTCGGAGAACGTGAATAAAGGACCTGACACAAACGAAATCTTTTATATCTTGGAACGACGTAGGTATGTCGTGGGGCTACTCAAAGTGAGCTCAATAGCGAACAGTATGGATGAGTTTTGATATCTGAAGAAACTCAACGGTAGGTGGGACTTGCCGGAGTGGAACTTCGGCGATGCGGAGCGACGTCGATACCTGAGAAGAACTCGCTTTCCATTATCGAAGGCTGACCGGGACACATTGGTGTTCTTCACGTTCTCAGGGAAGTACCCGTCCTGGAAATTAAAGAAGTTGGTTAAGTTTCCCAAATTCTGGCATCCTTCCACGAAGTGGTTCCAGAATCAGAGGTTCATGACCACCATGGGGTTGATCCGTGCTGGAGACCCTGGTAGTTTCACTTTTTGACAACTTTCACTTTGCTTTTTACTTCATGCCTCTCCTTATTGCGAACTGACTGCATTTTTCTTTCCAGAGCAAGCGAAGGTGTTCTTCAGGTTGAAAGGAGACAGGGGTAAAGACAAGATCAACGAATCCGACGTCGCGTGCTTCCATCAAAGAGTCTACAAAGACCTCAACTTTAAAGTTCCTTTAGCGCAAATAGAGGATTTGGTAAGTCAGCTTCATTCGATGTAATGTTGACGTCGCCCTTTATGATTACGCTGATTATTTTCTTCACAGGATGCTCCCGTGGTGCCCTTGAAGCACCTTAAGAAGGTGTCCAAGGCGAGGAAATAAAAAGGGGCTTCTAGTTCGGTGCCCCCTGCGACACCTGTACTCATCCCGATCAAGGCCAAGGCACCTACAGTTTTGGTCAAAGTGGAAACAGATGTTCTTGGACTGGAGTGGGACACTCGGGTCAAGGGTGACGACCTTATTGACGTCGATTGCCGGGGCCGAAGAATAAATGCTCGGGTGGGGCCGAGTCTCCGACCGGATCAAAGAGGGGAAGAGATTGTGGATGAGACCGGCCAGGCCGTCCACAGCCCTGGAGCTCACTCGGTGGACTCGCTGGTCTTGGGTGGTGGCACGCCCTCAGCTTGGCCCAGCTTTTTCAAACATAAGTAGGAAACCAAGACTCAGATGGTGAGGTCTTGCATGAGGAAGACCATAGCATCGGAGGATTATGGGGTCTTAAAGTATGACTCCTTGCTGGCTCGTCGAGAGTTCTTTCAAACCGCTTATCAGGTAACCGCTGTTTCTTGTTTGTTTGTTGGATTTTATTCTGTTTTCTTTTGACTTTTTCTCGTCATAAAGAACTACATCCTTGCTGGCCACTTCGACAATCTACTCGCTCTGAGCGAGGTCAGGATTTGGAAGTTGCAAGAGTAGATGAGCGAGATGGACGGGGCCGTCGCGTGTTCTCACCAAGAGGTCGAGGCCAAGATTCAGGTTGCGCTGACTTCAAATAATGCTGAGCTCGATGAGGCTAATGGGAAGTTGGCACAAAGGGAGGCCAAGCTGCCCACGTCTCAGAAGAAGGAGGCGGACTTGTCCAGTCTGGTCAAGAAGCAGGCTGATGAGATGGTCAAACTGCCGCCTGATGTCCACACCCTCTGGAAGAACGCCGTCAAGGAGGTCTTCAGGATCGAAATGGGCTCCAGGGAGGTCATGCTTCACGTCGTTCTCTCTCGTGCCCATCCTTCTAAGCAAGACGAGCTCCGAGCCAAGTAGCTAACCTCTTGGCCTATGATCCTTGCAAGGAGTTTGGTCAGGCTCCTTCTGAGGGCGACGACGAGGAGGCCGCTAATGACAAGGGTCAGGTCGCAGGGCAGGACGGGCAGAAGCAGGATTAATTCGAGCATGTGTGCTCATGTATTGGGGTTGCGGCCCTTGTAACTTTTGGTTGGACCCAGACAATCGCCTTTTTAGTCTGTTTTTGTACTTATTTTTGTGCTGTACATTTTGATGACTTACAGTTTTTTTGACTGCGCATTTTATGGTACTTTTCTTGTTTTTGCAATGAAATTTTGTCACCTCGCATATATGATATTTGCCCCCATTGCAAACAAGCTAAATTTTAAAACTATTGTACATCAATGTGCCCCCACTTGTTTTAATATT
The DNA here is from genome assembly GCA_900322205.1 of Kewa caespitosa. Classification (NCBI taxonomy): domain Eukaryota; kingdom Viridiplantae; phylum Streptophyta; class Magnoliopsida; order Caryophyllales; family Kewaceae; genus Kewa; species Kewa caespitosa. The sequence goes on along the minus strand of ONZA01015348.1, from coordinate 17,021 downwards.
CTCCATAATGAGAACTTTTCTTGCGAGGTAAAGGAAGATCAAATAATTTCTTGCGAAGCCTTGTGCCCCAATTATTTGATTTTTACCCATGATGGTATAAGATTGTTGTCTCAAATAAGTAGTTTTGCGAGGTGCTCCGCCTATTTGTGATATCCCTCATGATGGAATTTTAACATCGCGAAGTGATTAATTAAGTTAGAAAAGTCATGTGCCCTAACTTATTTAATCACGCTCCTGGGTGGGGTCTGGGTGGGTTAAAATATTAACCAGAAAACATTGCGATGTGAGTAATAGAACTTTTATTCGTTGTTGTTTGGGGGTGGCGACCTCGTTTCTATTTCCATGGTGAATTAGATACAAAATCGAGCTATTTGGGGGTGCTTACCCCGTGTCTTAGTTCTATTACATGGCTGTTTGGGGGAGCCGACCCCGATTTACTCCATGATGACAAATAACAAAAGTAAAAGGGCTTCTTGGGGGTGCCCATCCCTTGTGCGACCTCATGACAGGTGCACGTTTTCACGAGAAAGTCTAAATATAGAACTTCCTCAAATTGTTGATGTTTCAGAGTCGCTATAGCTTCCTACCAGTCATGTCCTCGAGGTGATAGGTGCTTGGTCGTACAACTTCAGTTATCTTGTACGACCCTTCCCAGTTCATAGAGAGTTTACCATCCTCGTTCTGTTTTCTTGTGGATTCAATCTTTCGACTCACGAGGTCGCCGACCCTAAAGTTCTTCAGCTTAAGCCTTCGGTTATAGGGTCTTGCCATGCGTTGCTTGTAGACTTCCATGTGGAGCAGTGCATCACCTCGCACCTCTGAGAGCAGTTCGAGGTTATGTCTGAGTTTCAACTCGTTCCCGGCCACATTAAATCCTTTCACACGAGGGTTTTGCAGGGTGAGCTCGATGGGCAGCACTGCCTCGCTAGCGTACACGAGCATGAAGGGGTTTGCTCCGGTCACAGTCTTGGTTGTGGTACTTATAGCCCATAGGACTTCAAATATCTTATCATCCCACAGCCCTTTTGCCTTGTTTAGTTTCTTTTTGAGCCCATTAACGATGATCTTGTTGCTTGACTCGACCTGACCATTGCATTGGGGTGGCGTAACAGCGATGAACTGACACTCAACTCCGAGCTCGGAGAGCTAGTATGTGAGCTTGGGGGTATCGAACTGACATCTGTTGTCAAAGATTATGCTCCTTGGAGCGCCGTAGCAAGACAGAATGTTTTCTTTGATGAATTTTATCACGTTGGCGACGATGATGGTTCTGACGGCTTTGACTTCAATCCACTTCATGAAGTATTCTACTGCGGCAATACAGAACTTTAGTTGACCTGGGGCTATCGGAAATGGGCCCAGGATGTCCATGCCCCACAGGTTAAAGGGCAGTGGCTCCAGGATAGGCGAGAGCTCGGTGACGGGGTGCCTTGGGACAGGGGCGTGATGTTGGCACTTCTCGCATGTGAGCACTAGGTTGGTAGCGTCTCCTTGCGCCGTAGGCCACTAGAAACCAAGTCTGAGGGCCTTGGAGGCCAACCTGCGACCTCCATGGTGAGTCCCACACACTCCGTCGTGGAGGTGATTAAGAATTTCTTATACCGGGTTCATGAGAAACATATCAGCAACGAGCTTGAGTAGCTTTTCTTGTATAGGGCATCATCTCGGTATACAAAGCATTTGAACTTCGTTTTTAGTTTTTTAGCTTCTTTCGGGTTGTCAGGTAGTTGGTCATCGCGAAGCCATGCCACGATGGGTGTCATCCAATTGTCACTTCGGTCGAGAACGTTCACTTCTTTTACCACCTCAATGTCAATACTCTGCTTCTCAAGTTCTTCCCAGAAGATGTTCCGTGGAAAACCAGAGATCGCTGAACTGGCGAGGCGAGCCAGGGTGTCAGCATCTCACTTAGAGGAGGTAGGCCTTCATGCTACCATCCCTCGCCTCGTAGTCCCCTAAGACCTGAGAAACTACAAGTGAATCCATCTTGACCTTGATGTTCTTTGCCCCCGCTGCTTTGGCCATACTCAGACCGGCCAGCATGGCCTCATACTCCACCTCATTATTCGAGACCATGAACCTAAATCTCATAGCATATTTGAAGATGACTCCTTCTGACGAGGTGATCACAATGCCAACTCTGCTGTCGTTCTTGCATGAGGAGCCATCAACACTGATTTCCCAGCTGTTGGTCTAGTACGCAGCTTGCTCAGCTGTTGGGGTAACTTTTGCTACAAAGTCAGCTAGGGCTTGACTTTTGATGGCCCTTCGCGGCTCGTAGGTGATGTCATAATCAGTGAGCTCGTAAGCCCACACCTGCCACCTCCCAAAGGAATCAAATTTGCCCAAGATTTTCTTTAACGGTTGGTTGGTCAAAACAGTGATGGGGTGAGAACTGAAATACGGCCTCAACTTTCTTGAACTGATTACCAGTCCTAATGCAAATTTCTCTGGGATGGAATACCGAAACTCTGGACCCGTCAGAGCGTGACGGGAAAAGTATACCGGAACATAGGTTTTCCTTCTTCTCGAACAAGAACTGACACCACCGCTTGATCTGACAGCGCTAAGTACATGATGAGTGTTTTGCCTGGGACTGGTCAAGCGATTCAGGGTAAGGAATTCAGATAATCTTTCAACCTTTTGAAGGTTGCTTCTTCACTCCATTTAAACTTAGCTCCTTTCCTCAAGGCAACGAAGAAAGGTGCACATTTGTCAACGACCCTCGACATGAAACGGCTCAGCATAGCGATGCAGCTGGTCAGCTTTTGGACATCTTTCACGCAGTAGGGTGATGTCATGTCAAGCATGGCTTGGACTTTTTCCGAGATCGCGTCGATACCTCGCTGATTGACCATAAACCCTAGGCACTTTCCACCCCACATGCCAAATACACATTTCTTTGGGTTCAGCTACATTTTATGACCTCACAGCGTCTCAAACGTCTCGCAAAGATCAGCGACGTGATGTGTTGAAACCTTACTTTTGGTAATCAGGTCGTCAACATAAGCCTCTGGGTTTCGGGCAATCTGCTTCTTGAAGACTTTTTGGATCAATCTCTGAAATGTGGCCTCAACATTCTTGAGGCCAAATGGCATCATGGTGTAACAAAACACACCGTCGTCGGTGATGAATGCAGTAGAGTTCTAATCTTTCTTTCTCATGAAGACCTGATGATATCCTGAGAACGTGTCCATGAAACTGAGCAATTCATGACCCGTGGTGGAGTCAACAAGCTGGTCGATGCGAGGCAATGGGAAGTCATCCTTCTTGCAAGCTTTGTTCAGGTCTGTATAGTCCATGCACATCCTCCATGATCCATTGTGTTTCTTGACCATCACCTCATTGGCTGGCCACTTCGGGTATCGACATTCCCTAATGAAGCCAGCTCCGAACAACTTCACCACTTTTGCTGATGCCACCTTACTTCTTTCCTCCTCGAGGTGACGTCACTTCTTTTTCACTGGTTCTGCTTTGGGGTTGACCCCAAGCTTGTGCTCAATAATGCTTGGACTGATGCCTAGCATTTCCTCTGGTCCGAATGCAAAAATGTCCCGATATTCGTGAAGTAGGGTGATTAGTTCACTTTGCACATTTTTTTACAGGTCCGCCCCCACATGGGTGACTCTGCCAGGTCGTGCTAGGCCTAGGATGACCTCAACCATGTCTCCTACGGCCTCAGCTTGCTCGGGTTCTTGGATCAGGGAGTTGTGTTGGTGGGAACCAAGTCTTTCCAACATGAGGCATTGAGTTTCTTTTTCTTTTCGACTCTTTTTCTCTTCCACCTCCGATGTGGGCACGGTTGCTTTACTCGGGCCGGCGGTGTCTTCCTTTTTATGCTTCTTATGCTCAGGTTCTTTCACCTCGTCCCGAATGATGAGTTTATTCTCCCCACCCATGGTGATGGGGTCAACCACTCTGCCGCTAATGACGGGAGTTGGCTTACTGAGGCACTTGATTTAGCAATGTCGTGCATCTTTTTGATCTCCCAATAGCTTTCCCACTTCACCATCGTCGTTGTAGTATTTCATTGTCAAGATCGACACCATGACTTTAGCGTTGATGGTGGTGAGAGTGGGCCGATCCAAGATATTGTTGTACGACATCGGGACGTCAACCACTAAGAAATCTACCATGAGGTGGCGCGCAAAGGTCTTAGTTCCCAATCGGACGGGAAGCCGGACTAACCCGATTAGATGAACCTCATTGCCCCCAAATCCGAAGACAGGGTAGCTTGAGGGAATGATTTTTTTGAGGTCATATCTTAGCTCAGTGAGACAATATGACGTGATTACGTCAACGGAACTTCCCGTGTCGATCAATGTTCGCTTAACCAAGGTGTTGGAGACTTTGATCTCAATGACGAGGGGTTCATCATGGGGGTACTGAAGCGCCCTGGCATCAGACTCATCAAATATGATGGGTTCCGAATTCGGGTCCTTTCTCGACCTGGCCGAGAGAACGTAAGTGATCGTTCCTAGATTTTGATGTCACCCCTTCGTAAGCGGGACCACCTGAAATAATCGAGACAACCTTTTGGTTGGTCGCTCCGGAGCCAGACGACTCGTCTGAGCTACTTGCCCCCTTGCTGTGCAAAGCGGAGATTTTGTTCTTGTCTCTGAGGAAATCATTGATTTTTCCTTCATTGGCCAACTTCGAGGGATGTCGCCCGAGCTCGTGACAATATTTCATGGATTGACCATTTTGTAGGTGGTAGTGGCAAAAGTAATACCCACCTTTCTTTGACTCCTTCATTAGGGTCGCTTTTGGTATGAGTCCCTGGTCCATCTTAGCATATACCACTCTTGATTGTAGTTCAGGATTTTGTTGATCTCAGGTACCTCTGGGGCCTTGTAGCCTGCCTTACTCTTGTTATTCCTTCCACCACCTCGCTCTCCTCTGCCACCTCGACCACCCTTGAAGTGAGGTCTTTCGACGTTGAGGGTCTCGCCCCTTTTTTTGCTTTTCTTTTCATAGAGAGGCGGTTTTCCTTCGCTGTGGTTGGTGCTTCTCTCATTTCCAGTCACTATATTACAATTTGAGAGCTCCTACAACGCGATGATCTGCATCGCTACGTCGCGAGCCTCGTTGAACATCATGTTCGGGTTCATTGTTTTCCGTCAGTTCAGCTTGATCTTTATTTCAGATCCATCAAGGAGACCGTTGATGAATGCAAAACAAGCTATTTTTTTGTAGAGGTTTTCAATCTTGAGGCATTGGTCTCATCTTGCCCTTGTTGGACCTTCAGTAGGTATTTAACTGTCTTACTTTCACGTTTGTTGGCCACGAAGTGACTCATGAAGAGGTCAGTCAACTGCCTAAAGCAGTGAACGCTACCTCGTGGAAGTGATTTCATCTATTCAAGGCCTAACCTTCCAGAGTTCCCAAAAAGGACCGGCATAAAACAGCCTCAGTCCGGTTATGAGTAATCATTGCGGCGTCATACGCCATGAGGTGTTCACTAGGCAAGGTGGTACCAGTGTACTTTTTGATTTTTCCCAGTTTCTCCTCTTGAGGAATTGGCTGATTCATAATCATGTCAGTGAATGGGGACTGCGTGGTCAGTCCTAACTGTACGCCTGTGGTGGCATACTCTGGCAATTTGCCCAGCCGGGGTGGGAAATAAGGCTTAAAGCCTATGCCCCCCCCCTAATCGTCTGTCCTCTTTCTTCTTTCAAAGGAAGTGACGGAGGTCGACGGGCAATTACTCGGAGAGAACTGGTATTTCCTTCTTGTGACATTTCAAGAATTCACACAGGTCGATGTGAGCCTGCTCTATGTTGTATGAACGGTGGCTCCAAGAGGTTTCAGGTCGCTTTCCTTTGGTAGCTTGTACAATGTTCATCTCATTTTGTTTAAGTCGTGGCCGGGATCTAGCGGAGTGACTGGAGCTCTCGCGACTGGAGATAGTAAGAGGTCGCAACACCATCACCACCGTGGTGGGTGAAGGGGCCGGTACATTACCGGACTTCTAAGACTTTCCCTGGAGCATTGCCTGTATCTCAGCACGCCTTGCTTCCCGGGTTTCCTTCTGAACTTGGCGAAAGATTTGCTCTAGCTGAGCTAGGGGAATTACATTGTGTGGGGTCTCGTTCCACTGGGTGTTGGCCACAGACTCTTCCACGTCGTTCTAGTGAGACATGGTTCTTTTAAAAGTTGGTGTTGGAATGTGTCTATCACTTCTCAATATCAAGCAACAGAAAGTCACTCCCCACAGACGACGCCAAATGTTTCGGGGGTTTTTGGAGTGAGCCCTCGTGATGAAAAAGGGTGGCCGTGCAAGAGGTGAGAAGCTTCGTTTGTGACGTGAGGTCGACTAAACTCGATGCCTGCAAAACGAGCAAACATGAACTGCACCGGCGTGATCCGGGGAACGGTCTTCCGATGCTTAAGTCAGTACAAGCGAGAGGTGACAGGTAGGAGTGAAAATGCGAGAGGTGAGAGCTATTGTTCACTATGACGTGAGCAAATCAGTCTTGCAGAGAATAATTAGTGTGTCACCTTTCCAATAAGACTAAGGGTCCTATTTATAGCCTCCTTGGGGGATGTGCAGCCAATCAGAATCTGCCATGTTTGCCCTAATTGAGTAGATGGGGCTCCAAACATTGTGGGATATGGTCACTCGTCGTTGATTGGGCCTGTCACAGTCTCGTTGACCAAGGATGCCTGATAGCGATATGAGCGTCACCCACGAAGCATGTATCGCGAGGTGAGGGGTTAGCATGGTGATGTGATTGACCACTAATCACAGAGTCGCAAGGTGACACCATTCGAGGTGATCACCTAGCCATATAATTTGGGCATAACACACGGGTTTATATAGGATCGTAATATTTAATGTACTATGGCCCAACAAATATGAGGAATTTCCCTGGGAAATGGAGCGAATATACTCATATTTGCTGAGACCCCAGTGAATATGATATTTGTTGGAAACCCAACCGCATGCTTGGTTGAAACGATCAGGAAAGCTCAATCGACAGCGAATACGAGAAAAATTCATTTCTGAACCCAGCGAATATGGTGATATTCGTTGGGTGCCTAGCGATTGTGGGCGAATTCGCTGAGTGGGCAATGAATAACGTTGTATACGCTATCGTTTGAACTTTCTCGCGCACTAAGCTTTGGCTTTCCTTGGCCGGCAGGGTTAATAGAAGGATCTAGAAGATTCTAGGGTGAGGTAAAATGTCGTTTTACCCCTGGACATTCATTTGATCTCGATTTTTATTAATTGGCGTGCTAAAAATATTCGAAGAAGGTTCCTTAAGCTAGTCATCGTCATACGGTCTTAGGGGCGACACTATTTTGGTGTCAACAGAATTCCCAACTTTGATCGAGGCACGTAATGGCAAAGGTCAAAGTATGTATTTTTTTTTTTTTTTTTGTAAGTGTTGAGTGCAGTTAGCTTGCCGAATGGGTAGCTGAAATTGTATGTTTAATGGTATAGGCCCTTATCCTTTATGAAGGATAGTTTTGTAGTATATCGGCTTTTAATGATGTCCTGGGTCAAGATGAAAGTTTGGGAGGAGTTTATCGACTTGCTTGGGTCAGAAATGTATTTGTGGGAGTTTATCAACATTCTGGGGTCGAAAAATATATTAGGAGGAGTTTATCGACATCCTGAGGTTAAATATGTTATTGGGAGGAGTTTATCGACATCATGAGGTCAGATAGGTAAATTTTTGTTATGTAGGAGTATATCGACGTCCTGGGATCGAAAATGATATTTGTAGGAGTTAATCGACATCTGGATTCAGAAAAGATTTTTGAATGAATATGAGGGTTTTCATTGACTTCCCGAGTCTGAAAAATGTAAATTTGGGTTTTTATTCACAACCAGAGTCAGAAGGAAATGAATATGGGTTTTAACTACCCAAGTCAGAAATAAAATGGATCTGATCTTGGTATTTATTGACTACCCGAGTCAGAAAATTATTTTTTAGATAATTTATTGATCGTTTGGATCAAAACTATTTTCTTTTTTCTAACTTTCATTAACTGATTGAGCCAGCAAAGAAAATTTTTACAGATTGAATTGACCGTTTGGGTCAGAATTTTTTCTTTGAGTGGGGAGTTTATTGACTATAGCTAAGATATAATGGTTTTGGGATTTCATTAACTT
>ONZA01015345.1:20567-45714 GCA_900322205.1 Kewa caespitosa | reverse complement strand
ACAAAAATGCCACGGCCTCTTATTTTACTACGTATTTTTAATAACCATAGTAAATGAGCCGACGTAATATCCATATTCTTTACTAGTGAAAAGATAGAGAGTTGATGTACAATAGGCATGATGGAGGAAGCTTAAGCTCAACTTTTATGAAAAATGTTGATGAGTTTGTTGATGATGCTTGAAAGAATGATGGAGTCTTGACTGATGTGTTGTTTAAAATGTCCATGTAACAAATGTCAAAACATACCCTATAGAGACTCAAATATTCTAAAGGTACACTTACACAAATGAGTTTCACTAGGGTAATACCAATGCATTTTTCATGGTGGAAGAGGTTCTTGATTTAGACCTTCCTCCTAAGCACGGTCATTCTCCTTGGTACAAGTGTCTCATAACCCATATAGAGACATGATATTTGATGCATTTGGTCAAGGTTATGATTTAGATCAAGGGGGTGATATGGTTGATTTAGTAGAAGAACCACTGCCTAAGCCCCATGTGATGTTTGATTCTATTAAAAGCATGTGAGACACCTTTGTGAGAGGGATCTAGGATGTTATTACTAGCATTTGCATGTTAAGTGATGAACATCAATTAGAATATTATGACTCATAGAAACGTCGACGCACTTATCACTTTGATCAATGAGGAAATACTGGATGAGAACTTAGTGACTCATTCATTTTATAACACTCCAAAGTTGTTAACAGATCTTTAACTTCCACGTCATAGGCTTGATGTATTCCTAAAGGATGCATAATATTTTTGAAGGAACACAGGTGCCTTGATTTGTTACTTAAATGCACCAAGACGCGATCCAAGAAAAGGGAGAATGTAAAGAAATCATCTAGAATGAAGTTGATATATATGCCTCTAGCACGTAGGTTGCAAAGATTATTAGCCACTCGTTCAATAGCTATTAAAAATTGACGTGCCATGCCTGAGAACCCTTGTTCATATGACGATAGGTCACATCCATGTGAAGGAGAGGCATGGAATACTTTCAACAAAATATTTCCATTATTTGCTACAGAGCCACGCATTATTTATGTTGGCCTTTGCAAGCATTATTTGGAGGGAAGTCAGGAAGACGACATTCATGTTGGCTAGTTATTTCAACTCCGTACCACACCCTGCAGTGGTTGTGTCTGAAGAAGAAATTAATGTTCTTGTCTATAATAATATGTTTTCCAAATAGTCCTAAAGGCAGATTTGATATTTTTTTGGAACCTCTTGTTGATGAGTTGAAGCAACTACGGGAAGAGGGGTATCTACTTATGATGTATCTACAACATGAAAGTTGTCCTTATATGCACTATAAGTTACTTTCTTCATATGATATGCTATCTTGGGGGATCATTGTCGGTCGGTTGGCTTGTACTTATTGCATGAAAGATACCACATTATTAAGCCTTCAATATGGTAGAAAACACACTTGATTTCATTATCATCGTCGTTGTCTAACCAAAATAATATTTTTTTTTTGTAGGAACAAAAGTTGTTTCATTAAAGATAGACTCGATAACTCTTGAACACCTAAGACGTTGAGGGGCGACAAAGTTTGGCGACGTGTCACATTGTTTCTTGAATTCAAAGAACATATTAGACCGCCGTGTCACATGTTGGTCTGAAGTGCACAATTGAAACTACCAAAGTGTATCTTTACAACTACCATATTGGAGCAAATTGCTCATAAGGCACAATCTTGATCTCATGAATATTAAGAAGAAAATATTTCATAACTTGTTCAACATAGTCATGGATTTGAAAAGAAAAACTATAGACAACATTAATGCAAGAAAAGATCTTGAAAAGAATTGCAATCGGTGAAAGTTGCAAATTGATGATGTATTTGTTAGTGATAGAATCAATAGAATCACAATGCCAACGGCTCCATACATGGTGAGAAAGGAGAAAAGAAATGTTTTTCTTGTGAAGAAATCCAAGACTTGAAATTCCTCGATAGCTATGTGTCCAATTTGAGAAGTCGCATTAACAAGAAAGAATATGGACTATTCGGTTTGAAAAAGACATAAATTTAATGTTTTAATGCAACGATTGCTTCCAATTGAAGTTCGAGAAATATTGCCTCCGAATATATGGAATGTTGTCACAGAGATTAGTCAATTTTATGAGATATTTGCTTCCCTTAATTAAGAGTTGAGGATACGGAGCGCTTAGACAGAAATATTTTCAAAATTATTTTCAAGTTGTGAAACACATTTCCACTGAGTTTGTTTAACTTAATGGAGCATCTTCCGATTCATTCCCATATGAAACAAAAAAAGGGGAATCCATAGAATTTCGATGGATGTATTCTTTTGAGAGGTAATTATCTTAAAAATGAATGAAATACTTGTTATAATTAATTCATATCAAGCGCAACTATTTAGTATTCTTTAGGTTCTTTTACCATTTACAGAAAATTGTCGACAACAAGGTCAGGGTTGAAGGGTCCATTTGTAATGCATACATTCTACAAGAGATACCGAACTTTAGTATTCACTATTTTAAGCCTCATGTCCATTCTAAGGTAAATATGAAATTTTAACTTTGAGGCAAGTGTTGATGACCAAAAATATCAATGCATACAAGAATTGTTTCGTATACTCGGTGGTCGTAGTTCTTTAAAAGGTTACTTTGGTTACCTTACTGAGAAGGATTATGATGTTTCTCATAGGTACGTTTTAGAAAATTCCGGAGTGCTATCTAAATATGAAAGTTATGTTTATAAACAAAAATGACATATGCTAAGAATGTAACATATATGAAATTGATTATTATTATTATCGTTGTGGTAAAAGTACATACTTTTCTTTCTTGGGTTCGAAGGAGGGGTAGGAGTTCGATCCCTGGGTTTACCATGCATGTGCATACAAGAGAAGTCTCCGGATAACCTCACATGACGAACCTAGTAGCATGGCCTAAGGCTCGAGCAGGGTCGGCACACCCTACGCAAACTACCCACATCCAAGGAACAAGACCTAGTATCGAGGCAACCACCAAGACAAAAAGGATGACGAAGGTACAACAGGAGTTGAGGGTTTGCGTAATAAGAACTTAGAAAATTTCAACTCTAGAGAGAAGGAATGACGAATTAAAAAAGTCACGTGCACAAGAGATAAGACAAACCGATTTGGGCTTATACCAATGAACTAGCAAAGGCCAGCTTGGATCGTGTATGGACGAACCCTCCACTTGAGAATTGGGCCCATCAGTTTACGGTGCATACATAAATACTTAGTGGAATTTCATGGATTGGAGCAAGTGACGTGGGCACTATTCATCGGCCCACATTCAGACATTCGTTCTAGGGAAAAATGTCTATAAGAGAAGAAAGAGAAGAAAAAAGAAAGGTAATTCATTCTAAGGATAGGAACCCTATTTTCTGTACTATTTTTCTCCATAATTAACCCCCATGTTTCAGTGTTAAGTTGGGAAATGGCCAAGCCCCATTTTTGGTCATTCCTAGCCCTTCGTCTCTCCCCTATTCTCTCTATATCTAACTTGATGGCCAGAGGGTCGTTCCCCAGAGAAGCGTTAGGGGTAGCTCACCAGTGTGTGTTTTGCATGATAGTATGAGAGAAGACAAGCGGAGGCCATCACCTAAGAGCAAAGACCAATCTTTTGCGTCGTCATAACACAAAAACCATAAACCCCAACTGGAGATCCACACCAGGAGATTTCTCGCCATAACATTTGGCACCGTCTATGGGGACGTGTTGCTAAAATATCGGCCTTAAACCTTATGGTATTGAGAATTAGGTGTATACCTACGCTAATCGCAACTAGATTTGACACCGAAACTATGACAAGTCAGAACGTTGATGGAGTACCTACATTTCATATCCACCAACCACAAGTAGAAGTTGAGAATCTAGGGAATGATGTAAACCACTGTGAACAAAATTCATTTCATCCTAACTCACGATGGATAATACGACATGTAGACTCAGAGTCCTCTGGGTACACAATCTAGAGCTTCAGGGGGGTGGAACTTCGAACTGTTCTCAAAGTGATGCGCAGCTGCAAAAGGGAACATGGAAGGCGCTCACCTGGAGCATCCCACGACAGTCTTGAGCCATAGCACCAAAATCGAAGGGATGATGCTGGCAATCGAGAATGCCCTGCCTATCTACCTGACCATCAGTCCATGACATGATAACCCCCCAGGCTCTCTCAGGATTGGCGAACACATTCAACATGTGTGAAGCTGAATCATACTTGAATACGGGTAGCACCCAAAACTAAGGCCATAGGCAAGGGGAGGATTCAAGACCAACCCGAGCATTTGCTCTTCATGATTGCACAAGGAAAATTAGTACTTCAAGAGATGTCAAGGATCTTGTCAACTGAAATGAGAATCGTAAGAGGCCAGTAAATGAGTGGGCTCATGACCTTTGCCAACTCCTAGCTCAAAACAAAGCAACAGAGAAAAAGATAAGATAATACAAGAGATATTGAGGCACTTTCACTACAAAGAATAACCGAATAAGAAAAAGAATGGCGTACCAAAAACCTTTTAGAGGAGCAAGTTCTAAAGGTCATTGCAAAGGCCCAAATGCTAGGACACCCAGGACATTGTGCAACGGGAAATAACCCACTAGCTTGGGGGGTCACAAAATAACTAACAAACAAAGAACATACATGCCGAGGAAAAGGCCCCAAAACCTAAGACCTTGGGAAGTCACAAAAGAAACCACAAACAAAGAACATATGTGGCCAATGTCCCATTCACCGATTCAATCATCAAAGCCTATGTTCCCAAAAGGACCAAAGCAGCAAGTATGAAGAAGCATGATGGAAAGCTGATCCAGTAGAACATGTTCAGCCATACATTGCTAACATGGTCGGACACCAGATGTACAATGCCACAATGTGTCGCCATTTCTGAACCACCCTAGAGGAACTGGCAATACGGTATTATGACCAGCTCCCGGCTATAAGCATTGGAACTTGTGTAGAGTTGCAGCATGGCTTTGTTGTTGACTTCTGAGCAATTGAAAGAGAAAAGAAAATGAATGAGAACCAATACAAAGTCAAAAAAATAGGCTTGGGAACCGCTTAGGAGTTATCTGCACAAATTTAATGAAGAGTGCCTAGAGATATGGACCTCGATACCCAGATCGCGCTTTTTGCTTTCAGTAAGCGACTTATCAAAGGAAGTGACTTTAACCTCTCGCTCAACAACTTGAGATAGAATATGGAGGGGGAAGTGCTAACCCTAACACAAGCTCGAATGGCGGCCAAAAGCCTCATCGACGCTCTGTAGATGTCTTGAAGAGGAGAGTTCCCTTAACTCTCTGTGGGACATCAAACACCCAGGCCCCCCGCCCCCAAAATAACAACGAAAAATACTCCAAGAGTGATAAAAGGAAAAGACAAGAAACATCACGGTGTTCGATGGAGAAAATAGAAACCCAACAAGAGAGTTCAAGCCGATCAAGATTATGTTTGAAGGGAATCAAGAAGACTTCTGTGCAAAAATAGACAAGAAGCTAATAGCACTAGCATCTAAAATGAAGAAACCAATAGTATTTGGGTATTTCAAGGTTAAGAGTGGACCCTTAAAACTCAAAGGGTTGAAGTGCTTTGGTTGGATGAGAGCTAAGAGATGATGAAGTGACTTTGTTAAGATCCTAGGTGACCTCCCAAGTAGAAGTTCCTGAACTACCCCCGACATTATCTGAGGATCGGTTCTCTGATGCCTAAGTCAGTATGAGGTAACTGAGATCACTTTGGGCATTAGGTAGGTCGAGGGGAAAATAAAAAGTATAATATGATTCACTCTACACTCAAGTAGTTACGGAATTAATGCTGAGAGTCAAGTTCAACGAATGAATGATTAATGTGTACCTACTTGGAGTACGTGACAAGTTTTTTAATAGGATGTGCCCCCCAACCATAGCTTCCGTTTTGGGTGGCCCAAGACACTGTCAATGCGCGTCTCCTAGAATCATGTGGGTCCCAGTTGGTTAGGGCCTAGTAGACCATCTATTATCATCGCCGAGCGTGTCAACTAGAGCTGAGTTGGCAAGTCCTTGAACGAGAGGAATGATAGAGACCAAGTTCCCTCTTAGTTTAATCTGAGAGGATGACCTTCAAGGGGATCCGGGAGATTATTATATCCAAACAAAGGTTACGTTATTATCCATCGTAAACGATGACACGAGAGCTTGGTTAATGGTGAACGTGGGCCAAAGGAAATGGCCCAAACATTTGCCTTACGGATGAAGTGTGTACCCGTGTCTTTTGAGGTTTCCGCCTAATCCAAACTTCTTCGGTACAAACTCCCCCTCGTATGCCCTCAAGGGGGTGGACCTTCTCGGGATTTGTTCCCCTTGCCCCATATCCTACCTTGGGATTTGCGCCTTCTTCTTGCTCGCATTTTTCAAATTTGTAAATTTAAAGTGAGATGGCTTTTCACAAGGCTTGACGCGTGTCGCTGAGTCATAAATGCTGGGGTCTTCCCGTTTCTTTCTATAAATAGCCCATTTGCTCCTCTCATTTTCATCCTTTCTTCTATAATAATTGTAGAGAGAGAAACTTGCTTTCCCAGAAACACAAGATCGCCATTGTTGAAACCTAAATATTGTCGTCCCTGTGACCCAATGACGATAACTAGTCTAGGGAACTATTTTCCCTCAAATATTTAGCACGTAAACCAATTAACCAGTAATCGAACTAAGTTTAAGGGAAAAATCGTCAAAGCACATCACCCTGAATACTTCTAGAACCATCCTTTAACGTTGCGCTCCAAGGAAATCAGCGGTTCAATGCGCAAGGACGGGCAAAGGGCACCGAATATGCATGTATTCGCGGCATGCTAGAAAAAATTATGAAAATCATCCCAGACCCAACAAATATACACATAGTCACTAGGCAGTGGAACAAAAACTGCCCATATTTGCTGTGTGTTAAGTTTTCTTGACCGTTTCTTCAAGCTTCGATTCATTTTTTAGTGAATTCTCTCATATTCAATACGGGCCTAGCGAATACACCCATGATCACTGAAAGAACCAGCAAATTTGGCCATATTTGCTGCCGTGAAGCATTAAATTTGCATACCAACAAAGGGGGAAGCCCTGCCAATGTAAAGCCATGCAAACAAATTGCAATACACATACCAAACAAAATACAAATCTGAAACTCTACCCTAAATTCTCTATCTTTATACTTGCATTTTCTCCACATTTTTCTCATATTATTAAACCACAAAAACACAAATCGCCAAAAGAAAAAACACCTTTCCTAACGTGAAAATCTTGCATCCTCGAAAAATTGAAGAGAATCTCGACCTATGGTAGGGTCCAAAACCTCGATGATCATCTTGTGAGAGGTGCTCGCAATCTTTTCTTACTTTTTTATTTCCTGTTGTTTCATTTTAATTTTGTTTTCATGTCATGGACTTTGAGAAAATAAATGTTTCAATATTATTTTTAATTTTTTGTCTCATATTTTTATTTTTCCCTTTATATTCGTTATTTCCATTATATTAGGAAAAAAAAAAATTCTTTGCATTGTATCATCAATTTAGAGATATAACAATTTAAATGTTGTTATTTTCTCAGTAAAATGATTCATATTTTTGTTGCATATTTTTCTTTTTTATTTCTTCTTTTCCACATTTTCTTTGTTTCATTTTCGTACGCCATTTTTTTTTCCATTGTTATTTTTATTTCTTTTACCCTTTATGTCACAAACCCTTAAAAGTAATAATTTCAATATTACTTTTCTAGGATTAATGACTTATATTTTTACGTTAGTTTTATTCTTTCTTTCTTTTTTTCTTATTTTGATGTACATTACCAATTTAGTAATTCCCCCTCCTAAAGGTCCTAAAGGACATTATTTTGCTTTTTTTTGCTTTTGGACGTGGATTAATATGAATGCATGTTGAAAGTGATAATCTAAATAAAATGAATTGTAGATGATTTAGATTAACATTTAGGTTAAAAGCATTTCGAATGGAATAAAACTAATTTTTTATGCAAACTTCCTAAAATCACTAGTGGCTGCTGTAAAGAAAAGGCGAATTGGATGTATTCCGCATCCAATTCATACCATCGGCCCCAAACTTAGGCTTTGGTCGTAAGATTGAGGAGTCAAAAGATTGGTTTCTTTGTTTTCCTAAAAATAAAGTGGCAATTCTAAACACCCCATTTTTACCATTTAGCACTATTTCGGGTGTTTTTGGATGAGGAGAGTCGACCCTCAAAGACTCAAAGGGTTATAAAGCCTCGGCTGTATGAGATGAGACAATTCTTGATATGGCTCGTCGGAGATGAACTACCTCCACAAGGAACGCACGTGAATTGCCCACAGCGTGCTCTGGGGAACGGTCCTCTGATAATCAAGTCAAAGGCGGTTCTAAAATAGGGACTTGCCCAAAGCGGAAAATAGAATGCTCTTTAGGGCACCCAAATCTTCCTTGGAAATAGGGAAAGACTTGAGTACTCTAGAGAGAGAAAGTGAATGAGATAATCAATCAGTTGTCTTAATCAGAAATCTGTTTCTTACCCTTGAAAGGTGTTCATTGACATTCTTCAAGTGATGCTAGGGTTGCGGCTTTCCCACTAGGGAAGCACCATGTGGACATTTCTTTCCTGGGCCTATCAATGATGTGGGCCTTGATGGCCGCCAATTAGGTAAGAGCTTGTGAGCAGCATATGTGTCATTCTTAGAGTCTTCTGGAACCTTCCATAAGCTCGCCTCCTCCATGGGAGGTGCCCTAGGAGGGACGAGAGCACGTCTCGCCTGTGTACCCCTTCGTCACCTCGTCCGACGGTCACCTTAACTCCACTACCCCCCTCGTCAGGACCTTTCGTCTTTGAGCTGGGAGGTGGGCCTATGAACTGCATCATGAGAGCGCCTCGCCCTGCACTTGAAGGGAGGACGAGGGTCAGACGACGAGGGCTAGAAGGGAGAAATGACTTCATGGCATCTTACGAAAGTGGTCATGCTGGCCCGTGGGCCATTGAAAGGGGGCCCGGCCTGAGGCGTGACCACGGGACTTGGATGAGGCATCAGACCAGATGGGTCGAAGAGGTCTAAGGGTAGAAGATGGGCCCAAACTAAAATGAACCAAACATTTGCCCCTCGCATTGGGCACGGCCCAAGGTTTAGACGAGGGGGCTTCTCCGATACGAAGCAGCTGGGTGGACGAGGGGACCTTTTAGTTTTTAGAGGGTTAAGACATTTCATCTTCCTCTATGGCTACAAAGGATATGTGACACGTGGCAGAATCTAGGGACTTTTCTTGATACATCTCCCAATGGACGCGACGTTTGGTCCAAACAATGCGGTATTTCGACTTCCCCTTCCTTTGCCCCAATAAATATATGAGGCCTTCCTCACTTGTTCTCTTAATTTGCTCCCTTTATTATCTGAGTTTAGGGAGAGAAAGTCTGCATTTTTATCGTGTTGGGGTTCAAGCCGCTCAACCGTCCCCGCTTCAAGGTATATTCGTTTATCTATAAATATGTACCTTAACAACGATTTTAAATGGGACCCCGTCCATGGGGCCCTTGTCAAGCTAACTTCGGAGTCTCGTCTGGAGCGCCTGAGGGAGAACATGGAGGCACTTTGGCTCCTCCATGAGGACAAGGGCTTTCGGCCCTAGGAATCTGCTCTTGGGGAGGTTCCTCTTCGGCCTCTGGATCACTTGGGTCACGAGATCAATGTGAATAATCTCCGCACGGTTGTGTCAGCGGGTCACGGACAGAGGGCCAACCCTTCGTCTGGCCTTCAACACCCCCATCCCTAGGATATTAGTAATAAGTCGTCGGTGAGTAACTCCGCTCTAGGTAAAGATATCAATAACTGTGATAATATTAATAACTGTGCTTCGGCTCCGTCAAGCTCGGAGGAACCGGTGCAGGCTCGGCCTGTTCGTAGAAAGATTGTACCTAGGAGAATGGGTCGGACGAAGCAGATAGCTCTGAGGGTGCCCTACGACCTTAAGGACGATATCGATACGTCAACCGCCGAGGCCGTCAATCCAAAGCCACTTGAGAGGCGGAGGCTCATTGTGGACGAGAGTCCGGACCCGATTTCGCCTTTTGGTAACTAATTTAAAGTTATTTATTTTTTCATTACCTCGGTTCTAGCTGGCTCGTCGCACCTCGAATTCCTACGGGGTCACCATAGCCTGCTTTCCATTGTATACCATCCCCGCAAGCATGATGAAGGCTCTAAAGAAGAGGAAGACGAAGAAGACGGAGGAGGAGAAAGATGCCAAGAGGGAGGACCCGAGCACGATCCCTAGTGGTTGGAAAATATCCGAGAAGGACTACAACCATTATTTGTCATGGGTCGGTGGTCCTAAGAGGGCTTTCTTGTTGGCGCCTAAGAGGGGAAAATAGATGACCCCATTGAGGGCTTTCTTGCCTTCCATAAGCTTTTGGGTAGATTCGGCTTCCGGCTGCCCCTTCATCCCTTTGCCCTCGCTATCCTGAGGGCCAATAGTGTTTCCCCAATGCAACTCGTCACCAACACTTGAGGACATATTACCTCTCTGTTTTTATAATTTTTCACCGTGTACATAATATAACACCTACTCTCGACCTATGGTCTGTCGTGACCAACGACCCCAAACCCCATCCGACCGTGAAAATATTTTTCTACTTTCAGCTGAAGTTTGAATATGTCTTCGCACCCTTAATGCCGTCAAAAAAACAAGGTTGGGTCTCGTACTACTACTATGCCGGGACCACCAAAGATGGATTCTTAGATGGTATCCCTCGGTGGAATCCCTCTCCGTCTCCAGCCTTCTTCAACGGGCCCTCGGTGGAAGATGAGGCTGCTTTAGAGTTGTTTCGCTACAAGAAGAGGCTTCATCGGGCTGAGACGAAGATTTTCGTGAAGATGCCCCTCTGGTGGATCCCCGAGAGGAGATGGACCGAGAACGAGGAGTTTTCGGTGTACCATGGGATCAGCGATGCCATGGATCAGGGTATTCTTCGTCTATTTCCATTTCATCTATATTTCTACCCTTCCTTGTTGTTCTCACTGGTGTCGTCCCTTTTGGAAAGACTGCTAGCGCCTCTCTAATGTCCAACTCGGCGGGCGCGGACATGACAGGGACTTCGTGTTTGGAGGACATCTAGGCCAGGATAGTGGCCAAGAACAAGTTGATCCTTTTCAAGACGAGGGCCATAATTTTATTGTATTTGTCGTACTTCCTTGGTCCCGTGATTCTTGTGTACTTATTTGGCTTTTCGTTTGTGAAAAGGAGGGATGAGGCCAAGAAGGACGCTGGAACAAAGCGGAAGAGGGAGATGGTTGCTTCCTCGTCTTTTCATGAGACCACAGGTACCCCCATGCCCCTGCATCGGAAGAAGGCGGGTATTTGGAAAGAGTTGAGGAATGTGGTCGAGGTCCTCTCGGATAGAAGCCCCGAGAGGGATATTACCGTAGCTATTGCAGTGGCGCCCCTTGTTTTGACTCCCCCGTCCGGGACCATTAGGGACAAGGGGAAAGGTGCTGCTGTCTCAACTTCATCCGCCCCTTGGTCCCTTATTAGGGGTTCGTCAGGGAGCCTTCTCCCCCGGTATCTTTCTCGAACTCTGGACAAGAAGGATAAGGTGGCGGCTTCTTTTTTGGATAAGGCCGTGCCCGGGGAAGACCTCCAGTACCTGAAGAGTCATCCCGGTGTTGCTGCATATATGAGTCGTCGCTTGGCTATGGAGGTATGCTTTGTCTCATAACATTGTGCTTTCTCTCTTTCTTCCGTTACCACTTCTTGTTGCAGGCGGTGAACTTGTCTCAGCACTATACCCAGCTTGCCGAGTACGAGGCATCATCTTGGAATGCCGAGAAGGAGAGAGATGAGGTGGTGCAGGCGAAGGAGAGAGCCGAGAAGGTGAGGGGGAAGGCCGAGAAGGGGAGAGCTCAATTGTCCAGGCGCGGCGAGGCCCTTGAGAAGGGGAAGGCCAAGGTGGAGTTGAAGCTTCCTACTGTTGAGGGCGAGTTGGCCAAAGAGAAGGATGAGAATTTTTATGTGGAGGCACAACATGCTAAGGAAAAGGTCACCTTCAAGTCTTTCGGCGACGCGATAGTTGCGTCCGAGAGGATGTTCTTGGAAAGCATCAAGGAGGCTTTCCTGGCTATCTTCGGCTCTGAGGACGGCTTTGAGTGTCTTTAGGCAAACAGGGTAGTTCAGGGTAGTTCTGATGTCAGCCATGATGGGGAAGGATCCTTTGATTCTTGAGGAGCTTTACATGGAGGAGCGAAGCTGGGACCCCCTCAAGTACTACCGCAATGTTACGGCTGCTGACCTTAAGTTCTTCGACACGTCGGGCCTCAAGACGAGGGTGATTATGGTGTGAGGGACGAGGGTTAGACTACTGGCGAGGCAGTATCTCCTTCAGAGGGTGCTGCTGAGGAGGTCACTCCTCCCAGGGATCACGTTCTTCCTCATGATGCGGCTGCTGCTTCCTCTCCCCATTCTCTTTCAACCTGATGAGGGTTGTAACTATTTTGTCTTTGCCTTGTAATGAATTGTGGACAGGGTTTTGTTTTCAATGAATGTGGTTTCTCTTTTCAGTGCTTGTGCTTCGTCTTTCTCTTTTTGCACCAGACTTGGTCCAGTGATGCTTTGTTAAGTGTGACGAAGGCTCATGGTGGGGGTAGGGTATTCTGTCCCTTTGCCCCTACTTGAACAAGGCTAGATAATTGAGCCAAAAAGATATAGACGGGGGGTCGACTTTCGTCTGGCGCCATTGCTTCGGTTGGGAACGGTGCATTCTTCGTTGCGCAGAGGGTAGGACTTTCGGCCATCAACACTTGGAAGTTTTTTGGTGTTCTTTGAGGAGGCTTTCAAATCGAGGCTCTTTCCTGTGTGAGTTATCTTCTTGGGAAATGCTCCCTTCTTTTGTGGTTTTTTATCTATTTGGGGTGTGTTTCTCCACGTGTCGCACATCCCCTATTTTCATGGAGAAATCTCGACCGTTGACGGGTTTTTTCCTTGCATATAAAAGGAGGTTTTTAGGTCATTTTTCTTTTTCACCTTTCCTCTTCATCTCTCAACTTCTCTTCTAGGCAAAGAACATATCTTCTCTTTCCCAGTATTCCGTCTTCTTCGTCTCTTCTTCCCTTCATTTCCAAGGGGATATGGGTTTCGTACGTGGCTATGATGACCCTGGTGGTCTCGTCTTCGGGCTTGATCGATGTTTTACCCCTATTGACGATCGTGGATTTTATAGGGTCGACTTGCTTATCTCACCAGTCTTCCATGATGAACATCCTTAACTTACGGGGGGTGTCGGTTGGTCCGGGGTTGTGTAGCTGTTCTTCGACCGTCAAACCATCGAATGAATTGTTGATGGGTTTTCATCTGCTTTTCATACGCGGGCTAGAAGATTGGCTTGTCCCCAGCTCGTCTCCCCCTGCCGGCTTTCTCTTCTGTGGGCAGAGAGAGGAAGCCTCGCCTGGCTGTTGTATCTTGTCCCTGCGAGAAGACAGAGTGGTGGAGCTGGAAGAGGGTACAGTGGAGTAAAGATTTAGGAGGAGGTGTTGGGCGACGGTGGTGGACGGTGTGTTCAAAATGCACTCCTCTGAACTGGGAAGGACTTGGCGTATTACATTACGTCCTCGTCCTCCACCGTGTTTTCCTTCGTCCTCTCGTCGGCTTCTTGGCTCTCTTCTAGCAGCTTGGTCTGTGTGCCCCTTTCGCTGGAATTTGGGGGTTCTCCTCTTCAAGGAAAGACTTGGCGTATTATTTTCTCTTTGGTGCTTTGAGGAGATTTTTCTTTGTATTTTTTTCTCTTCGTATGTAGAGTTCTTTGTAAAGGACATCAATGAATGAAAATGAGATTGTTGGTTATCTTCCCCCTAAAACGAGGTCTCGTCTCATCTTTTACTTTGCTTTGTTGCTTCGCTTCATCTATTCTTGCGTCGTAGAGTTGGGTTTAATTTGCCACCAGGGTGGGTTCTCATCTAAACGTGTATTACACTTAGTTCATTTGCCCTCAGGGTGGGGTCTGATCTAAACGTGTATTAGACATAGTTCATTTTCCCCCAAGGTGGGGCCTCGTCTAACCATGTTGTACAAAAAGAATTTACAAGTCAACATGTGAACAAAAGGCATTTTAGCCGAAAAAATTTCATTCCTCTCGGCCAAAGGACTTACAAAATGGATAGAAGGCTGCTTGGGGGAGCCTAACCCTTTCAGGCAATGGCCTTACAAACTAGATAGAAGGGTGTTTGGAAGCCTACCCCATCATCTAGAAAAAGTATAGGAATCAAAAAGTTCGTTGAAGCTGTTAAAGAGTGCCTGCCCCGACGAGGCTCCGTTACGAGACCGCGTTCTACACGAAGTACTTCTAGAGCTTGTTGATATTCCGTGGTCTTCCTGTATTCCTCCTTTCTGGGGTCCTTAGATGGTAAGTCTTCGAATGAAATACTTCCGTCACTCTGTAGTGTCCTTCGCAGTTAGGTGTCATCTTTCCTTCTTCGTTCTGTCTCCCCACGGACTCCATGGTCCTTAGGACGAGGTCTCGCACATATAGTTTTTTCTTCCTCACCCTTCGATTGAAGGTTCTTGTCATCCCGTGTTTATAGATCTTGGCTCTTAATAGTGAGTCTCCTCGTACCTCTAGGAGGAGGTCGAGGTTGTTCCTTAGCCTCTCTTCATTAGTCTCCGGGTCGAAGTGCTCGACTCTCGTACTCCTGTTAGCGAAATCCAATGGGAGTACGGCTTTGGAGCTGTAGACGAGGTTGAATGATGTCTCCCCCGTGATTGCTTTCTCCGTGGTTCTTGATGCCTACAACACCTCCGTTAGCGTCTCTGCCCAAAGCCCCTTGGCTTTGTCCAATTTTTTCTTTATCCCATTCACCAAGATCTTATTGCTGGACTCCACCAGGCCGTTCGTTTGGGGTCTCGCTATGACCGTGGAGTTCGCTTTTCCTCCAGCCAATCAGTGAGCTTTGGTGTGTCAAACTGCCGGCCGTTGTCGAAGATAATGCTTCGAGGGATGCCAAAGCATGTGAGAATGTTCTCTAGGATGAACTTCTTCATGTCGGCGACTGTTATATTCTTTATGGACCTTGCCTCGATCCACTTGGTGAAGTAGTTGAAAGTAACGATGGCGTACTTTCGCTGTCCTGGGGCTTGTGGGAAGAGACCCACTATGTCCATGCCCCATCGGTGGAAAGGCATTGGAGAGAGGGTTGGTATTACTTCAGCGGAGGCGAGCTTCCTCACGGGAGCGAAGAACTTGTATTTCTCGCAGCTCTTGATCATTTCGGCTACGTCGCCCTTCAAGGTAGGCAAGTAGAAGCCTAGTCTCAAGATCTTATGTGCCACGGTCCTTTCTTCTCGATGAGCGCCGCAGATGCCGGCATGGGCCTCTCGGATAATCTCTTTTCCTTTTGTCTTCGAGACACACTTCAGTAATGGGTGGCTCGGTCCTTTTTTGTACAGGACGCCCTCCCTAAGCTCGAACCACTTGGCCCTCGTTTGGACCTTCTTTGCCTCCTTCTCGTCGTCGGGGAGCTTTCCTTCTCCCAGCCACGCTATCAATGGCTCCATCCACTCGTCTCTTCGATCGAGTAACAAAACGTCAGATTCAGGTTCAATGCTTCTCTTCTCCTTTTCTTCCCAAAAGATGTTTCGAGATACCCATTCAGCCGACGAGCTTGCCAGCCAAGCCAGTGCATCGGCATGGTGGTTTTCTGACCAGGGAATGTGCTCTACCACTACCTCGTCAATGTGTGTGATCATTTCCTGGATTTTTTTGAGATACACATTCATTCTTTCTCCCTTAGCTTCGTAGTCCCTGAGATTTGTGCAACGACGAGCTGGGATTCTATCCTCACCTTAATTTTTCTTGCCCCGGCGGCTTCGGCCATTTCCATTCCGGCGATGAGGGTTTCATATTCAACCTCATTGTTAGATGCTTGGAACCCAAATCTCATTGCGTACTCGAACACATCCCCCTCTACCAATTTGATGACAATGCCTGCTCTTGCTTCCGCTCTTGCATGATGAACCATCCACACTCATTAGCCAAGACTCGATCCAATAACTCGGCATCTTCTCCGAGGGTGTTATTTTGGCCACAAAGTCTGAAAGAGCTTCGATTTTTATCACCTTCCTAGGCTCGTATGAGATATTGTAGTCAGTAAGCTTGTGTGCCCACACTTGTGCTCTTCCTGGTGAATCTAGTTTGCTCAATATCTTCTATTACAGTTGGTTTGTCAGAATGTTTATGGGATGGCCTTGGATGTAGGGCCATAGCTTTCGGGAGTTGATGAGGACTCCAAGGGCGAACTTCTCAGGAAGAGAAGTAGACGGTCTTTTATTTCTTCTCTTCCTCCCTGAGGAGGACCGAGGCTACGACCTTATCGGAGACGGCGAGGTAGAGGAAGAGTCTCTTTTCTTGTTTGGTGAGGCTATCTTGGTTAGGGAACCCAAGTATAGCTTCATCTTTCCAAAGGCTTCTTGTGCCTCGTCGCTCCACTCAAATCTCGTTCCCTTCTTTAGTGCCGAGAAGAAATGTGCGCACTTATCGGCTGACTAGGCGACGAGCCGGTTAAGTGCGACGATGCACCATGTCAACTTTTGTACATCTTTGATGCACCTTGGGGGTTCCATGTCAATCATGGCCTTTATTTTCTCCGAATTTGTGTCAATGCCTCTTTTGCTTATGATGAATCCTAGGAACTTTCCTCCTCTCACCCAAAAGATACATTTCTTTGGGTTGAGTTTCATCTTGTTTCTCCTTAGAGTCTCTAACATCTCTCTTAGGTTCTCCACATGGTTTGAGGATTTCACACTTTTGCTGATGACGTCGTCCACATAGGCTTCGAGGTTTCTACCGATTTTCCCTCCTAAGACCATTGGGACGAACCTCCAGAAGGTTGCCCCGGTATTTTTCAAGACAAAGGGCATCATTGTATAATAGAAAATGCCATCGTCGGTAATGAAGGCTGTGGAGCTTTCATCCTTCTTCCTCATGAAAACTTGGTGGTATCTAGAGAAGGCGTCATGAAACGCAGGAGTTCATGGCCCGTGGTGGAATCGACAAGCTTGTCTATTATCAAGAGAGGGAAGTGGTCTTTTGGGCAGGCCTTGTTCAAATCTGTATAATAGACGCACATCCTCAAACTTCTGGTTGCCTTCTTCACCATTACAACATTGGCGAGCCATTTAGGGTCTCGGCATTCACTTATGAAACCAGCTTCCAACAACATCTTGACCTCACAAAGGATTGTTTCGAGTTAACAAGACACCTCAACGAGTTGGTTAGGCAAGAAAAGTTGAAGGCGTTTACTAAGGGAAAGACTCCTAACCCAGGCTAGCAAACCCACCAAGGGGGGGAGTCAATTGATGATAACCAACTAAGAGAATGCAAGATGATCTCTGGTGGGCACGCTGTAAGGGCCATGACTAGAAAAGAAAGAAAGGCCCACATAAGAATTGCTACCCAAGCCATGTTGGTCCAAACCCAACCCGCCAAGAAACCATTAATCATCACCTGCGATGCATCTGATGCTAGGATCATGCATATCCCTCACCACGACCCCATCATAATCGACCAGAAGATAGCTGATATCCTGGTAAAAAGAGTCCTTGTGGATTCCAGAAGCTCGGAAGACATCATAACCATATGTTGCCTCAAAGAACTCCACTTCTCAGAGAATAAGCTCCTACCCATCTCCTACCCGGTCATTTGGTTCGGTGGTAAGGAAGTACACCCCATCGGGACAATACAGCTACCCATGCGAATAGGTCAGAAGGGAGCAGGTCGGCATAAGATTGTTGAATTCCTAGTAGTGGATGTGGTATACGCGTATAACAACATTCTGAGCAGGCCAACCCTAAATACTATCAACGCTGCCCTCCAAATGTCCTGGCTGATCCTAAATTTGAGAAAGACGATGGAATTGTTGGAAAGGTCTTGGGAGACCAGAAGACCACTCGAGAATGTTACATAAAATATCTGTGCACGCACCCTCGAGCTTCGTCTACCCCGGAGGAAAGGCTCGACACCAAGAGGCAGAAGACCCTCAATAAAGAGAAAGCAAAGTTACACATGGTGGCAGAGACTTTCAAGACTGAGGTTGTAAACCCTCAAGGAGAAGAAGTAGAAAAGGAGAGGCCCGAGCCCATTGAAGGGAAAAAAGAGCTGGTGATTATGACGAGGATCCCTCTGCAAAAATGTTTATACGAGCGGACTTGGAACCCGTACTGCAAACCCAGTTGGTAACACTCTTAAAGGAGTACTCGGACGTTTTCACCTTTTCCCCTAAAGAAATGTCGGTAATCGACTCAGGGATCATCAAACACAACCTGAAGCATCAACAAGTAAAACAAAATCCTAGGCAGCTCGACACCGAGAAGAGCAAGGCGGCAGCAGCCGAGGTCAAGAAATTGCTCGAAGCTGGGTTCATTTGAGAATGCCAATTCCTTGTGTAGAAAAAAGCCAATGGATCATGGAG
This sequence comes from Kewa caespitosa, assembly GCA_900322205.1. NCBI lineage: Eukaryota > Viridiplantae > Streptophyta > Magnoliopsida > Caryophyllales > Kewaceae > Kewa > Kewa caespitosa. The sequence goes on along the minus strand of ONZA01015345.1, from coordinate 27,270 downwards.
AATTTGCATCAACTTCACTGACCACAACAAGGCATGGAAGAAGGATGAACACCCCCTTGCCTCGGATTGGTCAACTGGTGGACTCCACCGCCGGACATGAACTACTTAGTTTCATGGACGCTTCCTCAAGGTACCATTAGATATTCATGTACCCAGAAGATCAAGACAAGACGGCCTTCATCACCGAACAAGGAGTTTATTGCTACGTCATGATGCCGTTTGGCGTGAAGAACGAAGGGGCTACCTTTCAGAGGTAGGTGAACAAAGTCTTCGAGAAATAGATTGGTAGGAGCATGGAAACCTATGTCGATGATATGATCGTTTGAAGCAAGAAAGCACACAATGGTCTGAGGGAAACATTTGACACCTTGAGGGCCTACAAGATGAAGCTCAACCCGAAAAAATGTGTCTTCAGTGTGAAGAGCGGGAAATTCCTTCGGTTCATGGGGAATGAGATTGGTATCCAGGCGGACCCCGACAAGATAGAAGCAATAATCGACATGAAATCCCCTAAGAACCTGAAAGAGACTTAAAGGTTGACACGCTGTGTTACTGCCCTTAACCGCTTCATGTCAAGGGCATTAGACCACTACCAAGAAACGTGCGTTTTCTCGGCTTTATGGGCATTCTCGGCGTGTTTTGGCAAATTAAATATAAAAATCGACACTTTTCAAAAGCGTCGAGAAATCTTGAGGTATCTTTCAATTTCGACAAGTTTGTTCGTTGAGTAACAAAATTTTCTCCACGCTTATACTTATAGAGGTGCAATAGCATGTCGACAAACTNNNNTGCAGCATTATGCCCATATAAAACAATTTTAAAAAAGAAAACTATAATGCAAGCATAATTAATTACGTCATGATGCACAAACATATATATACATTATCATGTGTTCGTAAACAAAATAAGAATATAATAACCAATAATGAAAACACACCGATAAAAAAATAGATTCCTCTATAGTATTTGAACCAACGTCAAACACACATTGTTGATTAAACATTTGACAAATAATAATGTCCAAAAAGACGAGTAAAAAAAATTGAACATCCTTATTTAAAAAAAAAATTAAATTTGAAATCAAAATATGCCAATGTATCTAATATATTAAAAGCTATTTAGCTCGATCAATCAGCGAGCACAAGGACGAGATCTCCTCTCCACTTGGTGTTATTGCCTTTGAGATCTTCAGTTTCGCAATTTGACTCATTCACCACCTTCATTCATTAAAAAACAAGTTAGACATGCATGTATTGATAACCCACTTATTTTTGATAAAGTAATAGCGTCACAATAATTTTGAGTTGCAAACTTTGATATGAAGTGTGAACTTCGTCATGCACAACTAATCTAAATGGAACACAATATCTCCTCCCTTATATCTTTGCCAACTATAACAATTTCACGAAATCCTTTAACAACTACAATAAACAGTTCCACGTCTCTCTTTATTTTTCAAGGGCATTTATAACAAATGATTACAATGACATCAATCCCTCAATTTCTCATGACTCGGAAAGAACTAACGTATATACATATAAGACTCACCTAAAAAAAGATTCAACGAAATGCTCCTCTACAAATTCTTAAATGAACTGGATTGCTATTGCTACTGTACTGTGCTAGCTACAACTCTACTGCCACTCCACTGCGCTAGTGTAGAACTCTATTGCATTGCCAATAGCAGGCAGCCGACACTCTCACTGCACTGAAAAAAGTGTACTGCAGCAGGCACTCCACTACACTCTTAGCACTATGCTATATTCTCATCACCTCCTACTCATCTGATATGTGCTTGTCACTCACTTATATTGTGGTAAGTGTACTGCGCAAAATAGTTGCTATTATAGCATAGTGGTGGCACAATATAATATACTCAATATGTCGTCGGGCTGCCTGCTATAGCGTAGTGCTGCGCAAAAATAGTTATTTGTTATCAATGTAACTAAATTTGGATTCATCAGAGAGGACCATAATACAATATACTTAATCCAAATTTGGGTACATTGAAAACTCAAGTATTGCAACTATTTTGCCTCATCTTGTGAATTTACCAGCACCATATAACTTAATATGTTTACTTCTCATGGAGATGGAGATCATAAAGCAACTTCACATGTTGCAGGCTTTTGTAAGTAAGATACAACTATACATGTAAAGTAATCAAACATTAAAGTAAGGATAGATATGCAACATTGGGATCTGGCGCTTAACATGTGATATACAACTATACAAGTAACATAATTAAACATTAATCTAAGCATAGATATGCAACCTTAAGATCTTGCACTTACATGAGACATAAGTTTTAGGATTCTGGTCATAAATTGGTTTCAAGGTTTGGACGGTTGTGTTGGTCAATATCATTCAGAAATTTCAGACAATTCATCTAAGCCACAATGTACAAGTGGAAACTAGCTTAGACGGTACAACCAATGACTTGGGTTAGAAAACTGCCACAATGGTTATACATCCCATTTTTACCAGCCAATCTAAGTAATGATATCATATCACCATATGTACAACATGTTCAGTTTACTAATATACTACTCAATTAAGATATTTGGAAAGGGATACAACTACAACTAATACACTATAATCTGGGCCATAATCAAGGATCCTGCTGAGAGAATGACCGATATCCTAATAGCGGCACTCGATACCCATCTTAGATTACTACAATCGACTCTGTAACGTTGGACGTATCAGGTAATTAACTAGAGATGATACAGTTTAACCTACATAGAAGCTGGAGATCATGTCAAATTGACTTAGTAACTTAGTTATTAATCAACCATTAGTGGTAAGTTGTGACAGCAAAGAGCACCAAACAGCTAGTTTGATGGAGTATATTCAAGGCAAACAATGTAAAGTTGCAAACTAAACTCCATGTTCACATCAATTAAATACCAAATTAAACAGATGATCATAGATTCATGTTAAATGACATATTGACCAAAACTTTTGTACTGGCAATATCCCAGATACTTTTGTGTTTTGCCAGGAAGATAAGGTATCTACTGACTGCTAACCTAGCTGGACATATGATACCACAAAACTATGAACCCTAAATTATCTACTGACAAGCCCCATGCCCCTATTTTCAAAGGGACAAATTTCCACTATCCAAAAAACAAAAAGAATCAAGGGAAATTTCTACTAATCGCAAGTCTTAAACTCATTCTCTCTTCTCTTTACACCTTCCTGTCTTGTTTTCTAGCTTTCTCCATTGTTTCCCAGAAAGCAAACAAACAGAATTCTCAACAATTAATTTCCACAATTAAAAACTGAAATCAATGCGTGATTAAAATAATTTGAAATCAAAATGCAATTAGGTATAAACCTAATTAACTCATCAACATAAAAACTAAATCCCTTGTAGTTCGATATCCAAAATCAAGGGCATTGACTTATACCTGTAGAGCAATTTTAAGAAGAAAATCGATGAGGCTGCACCCATAAATGTAGGAGATCACCGACGAGTTTCGCCGGCGATTGCGAGATTGAGCGGACTGGGCGATTGAATTGCGAGGAATGAGAATGGAGATTGAATTGAGCGGATAGAGTTTTCTTTCATATGAATGAGTAGTGAATTAGTGAAGGAGTGAATCAGTGAAGGAGATGTATGATTGAATTGCGAGGAGAGACGGGATTTTTGTTTTGGTTTTGAGAGGATAGGTTTAGTTGCCTTGGTAATTTCCTTTATATGTCATTTTCTAAACTAATTCTCCCCATATGGTCCATGTAGGATCGCTATGGGGAAGCTGATTCTTTTTTTAATAGGAATCGAGTAACACCGCCATCAACAATGGCAGTTTAGTAAACCGCCGTTAACAATGGAGGTTTTGCCCAGTTTTTCAAAAAAAAAAAAAGTATTTCCATTAAATGTTTTAAAAATTGGCAAAATTGCCATCCTCAATGGCGGTTTTGCCCAGTTTTCAAAAAAATAATAATAAAAAAATTCAAAAGTCCCGTAAATATTTTAAAAATTTGGCAAAACCGCGATTGACAATGGCGGTTTACTAAAACGCCATCGTTAATGGCGGTTTTGCTCCATTTCTTATAAAAAAAATTAGCTTGCCCCATACATATCCTACATGGACCATATGGGGGAAATTATTTTCAAAAGTAGCATATGAAGGGAATAATTTTGTAAACAAACCATATATAAGGAAAAAATTCTAGGTAATCGGTAATGTGCGTGGTTTTTATGTTTTATTATTTAGTTTTTCAGCACACCCTCCCACAACTTTTGATGTGGCACCCAAATGTTCAATCTCGACACTGTAGTTGTCGATAAAACCTCTCGTCACCTTTAAGCATTGAGAATTTCTCGACATTTCATAACTCTTCGAGTGTAAATCATTGAGAAATCACATATTTTTTAGTAGTAGACTACTGTGTCCCTTTCTTCGCAGCAATACAAAGCAGGGATAATGTTTGTTAGACCGTCGAGGCTGATTAGGAAGCTTTCGAGAAGCTGAAGGCCCATCTTACCCACCTACCAAAGATCATAAGCCTGGATAACGGAGAAAGGCTATACTTATATCGGCGTCACCCCCCATGCGGTTGCATCAGTCCTAGTGAGCGAGTGGTCCAAAGTGCTGCACCCCGTGTACTTCATAAGTCACACGATCACTGGGCAAAGTTTCGATATTCTGAACAAGAAACGTTTGCCCTCGGACTGCTCATCACGGCTACGAAATTGAAACCCTACTTTGCATCTCATCGTATAATGTTTATCACCTACCATCCCCTGAAGAAAGCAGTAGGCAGCATAAAGAGGGCCGAAAGAATTAAGAAGTGGGCTCTCGAGCTATCTCAGTACGACATCTTCTATGAGCCGCAAACGACAACCAAATCATAGGCGCTGGAGGATTTCATTTTAGAGATGAGCCCCCAGTCGAGCAGCCTCGAGCATGTGGGGAAAATTGGGATATACACGTAGATGGCTCTTCCTGGAGTCAGGGGAGCACATTGGAATATGGATTAAGGTTCAAATTCCCTACTTCTAATAATGAGGCAGAGTACGAAGCCCTCTTAGTAGGCATTCACATGGCAAAGGATATAGGGGAAAGAACATGTTGATCAAGATGGATTACCAGCTAGTGGTTTCCCAAGTTGAGGGAAAATTCGAGGCCAAAGAGGAAAGCATGAAGGCGTACTTGAAAAAAGTGAAGGAATAAATTGCGAAGCGTGAAAAGGTAAAGCTTGAGTATGTACTCTGATCCAAGAACCAACAAGCCGATGCCTTAGCACAGCTCGCCAATTCAGCAATAGAGGGTTTCCCACGGTAGATCCTATGGGAAATTCTTGAGGAGCCTAGCATAACTCGACTCCCATCATCTCTTGCTGAGAAACGGCACCCTGTCGGCTGACCCCACAGTGGCCGCGCGAATCGAACCTCGCTCCAAGTGGTTCTTCTATAAAGAAGATGTTCTCTACAAAAGAGCATTCGGCAACCTGCTCCTAAAGTTCTTGCTTCTGCAAGAGGGAAAAATCGTACTGAAGGACGTCCATGAGGGGGTGTGTAGGTCTCATATTGGAGGAAGGGCACTAGTGCAAAAGGCACTGAGAACCGGGTACTACTTTCCGACCCTGCGGAGGGATGCCCTCGATGTAGTGGCTCGATGCGAGAAATGCCAAATTCACTATTTCGTACCAAGGCTTCCGGCTACCGAAATGACTCTTATCTTGGAGCCCCTGCCCTTCATCTTGTGGGGAATGAATATCATGGGCCCGTTCCCCCAAGCACCTTGTAAGTTCAAGTCCTTGATGGTTGTCGTGGACTACTTTACCATGTGGATAGAGGCGAACCCGTTAAGGAACATAACCGAAAATGATATAAGAAAATTCATATGGGAGAACGTGATATCGAAGTTCAGCGTGCCCGAAGGAATTATTTTCGACAATGGAAGATAGTTTAATACCTCAAAGGTGATCTCATTCCTAGAGTCATTCAGAACCAAGGCTCACTACACCTCAGTAGCCCACCCCCAATCCAACAGGCAGGCCGAGTCCACCAACAAAATCATTCTGAATGGCTTAGAGATGAAGCTGGTTAGCGCCAAAGGAATCTGGGCGGAAAAGTTTTACGATGTTTTGTGGGCAATCAGAACCATAGAGAAAGCAACCACGAAAGAGTCACCTTTCATGTTGGTATACGGTTCCAAGGCAGTACTCCCCATTGAATTCCTAGTGTAGTCACCAAGAGTTTACCACTATGCAAAGGCACTGAATGAAGAGAAACAACGCAACTCCCAAGATGTATTATCTGAGATTCGGGGGGACGCACTATTGAGAATGGAGATTTATAAATAAAGAATGACAAGAGGTTACAATGCACGAGTCAAGCCCAGACCTTTCTTGCTTAAGGACTTGGTGCATCGAAAGACGGAAAGTACTGGGAACTGTAAGGACCAGGGGAGGCTCAGGAAGGACCCTAGAAGGTCACCTAGGTACTGAAGCCAAGAACCTTTGAGCTCGAGGACATGCAAGGCAGGAGGTTGCCAAGGTCATGGACCACTGACAACTTAAAAAAGTTCCATGTTTAGCCAACGACCCAAGCAAACAAAGGGTGGGCGCCCTCAACAGCGTACTTATCCAAGTATAGGGCGGGCACCCTTAACAACCTAATTATCTTAGCCTACGGGTGGGAACCTTACAACAACCCCACTGTCCCATTTTGTAACAGGTGGGAACC
>ONZA01015341.1:35463-45930 GCA_900322205.1 Kewa caespitosa | reverse complement strand
TGTTTACCATTGCTTTCAGGTTTTGAAAACCTAAAATTGTGTTTTGTAAGTTGGGAATATCCCTTAAGGTGGTCGAATTACTACTTATTTCTAAAGCTAAGAAAAAGTTCTTTTATTGAGAAATTGATTTTGAAAAGCACTAGCTTATAGTGTGTAGACTTTATATCGATATGGACATCACATAAGGGACTAGTCTAAATAACTTAACTTGGTTTATGGTGAGTATGTAGCCCTTAAACACTGTAGCCTCACAGACTTCTCATGTCAAATGGAGTGATATGTGGTTTTGGTGGTAATGTAGGGAAATGACAATGAAATGCATCCTCAAAATCTCATCTATTGCTAAGGCATTAACGATGATTTAATATTATTATTGTTCTCATGAAGTAAATCCATGTTCGTAGAAAAGGATTATAACTAAGCTAGGTGACTCGTACACATATTTAGCAAAAAATTAAACTGAACAAGGAGATTTAGTCGAATAATTAATTACCATAACTTTTTGATTTTGCACCATAATTTTGAAAAGAAAAGAAATTAATACCCAAAATAATAAAGCAACTAAATGAAAAAACGTAATGAGAGATGAGAATTTTATTATTTTCAAGTGTATAGTGGTTATTAGAGAAGGTTGATTTGTCGATGACTTATTAAAAATACTTAGAGAAAAGATAGAATTAAAAGCTTATCAACACAAGGTAAGGAAGAATGGAGAATTATGAGCTTGTCAACACAAACTCAGAAAATAATGCAATGAGTGTTATGCAATTCTTGAGGTCTGTTGAATGAGGTGAATGAGGGGGATATTTATAGTGTATACAAGGAGGGATTCAATGTATAAGCATGTCAAAATGGTTGTGTAGGTCGTATATACTTATTATTACAAGATAAAGATCAAAAAGATCATAATTAACCCTCGAAAGAAAGAAAAATCTCGATCAATATGCACGACTTATCAATCAACATGCACGATCTATTGATCAACATGTAGAAGCTATGGATAAAGAGTCACGTGCTTTTGATTTCATGTTGGCTAAGTCTGGTCTTTGTTCGGTTGAAACCCTATTCCTTATCAATTTTTGGACGATTATCCTTTAATTTATCAAAATTATTGATAATATTTTTTTTATCGAACATATAACCTTCTGGATGATAAGTGAATGTCGTTGGCATCTAGAAGCTTAATTAGAATGAATTAATTAATTAAAATTAATTTTAACACTTAATATTTTGCAGTGAGTGCCCGCTCACATCTTCGCAAACTAGGCAGAACCTTTAGGACCATTGTTTCTTCGTTACATATGGGAATTGAGTTGAGCTTGTGCTACCTCGTTCAAAAGGTCTTTAGTTTTCGGTCCATTTCATCTTCCACCAATTTTTGTCCTGAGCATAATGCCACGTCCAACATACTAACAAGGTATCAATTTTTGGGCTAATACCATGTTTTATTTAATGATTTCTTTTATAGTAAGTGGAATTGGCCTTGGGATAAGTTTTTGGAATGCCCTTCTTGCGGGCCATGCTTATGGGTAAGGACTTATATGTTGACATCAAGCATAATACTCTTGATTTTGTCTGGCATCATCCGAATGAATTGATATCGGGTGAACTCTTTATTCATAAACTTTCAGGTTTCGAAATGAAATGGATTTGCCTATGAAAATTACAAGGAAATTTATATAGAATATGGAAGTGCTTCTCTTCTTTTGAGTGTGTTTTTGTCGTGTTTGTCATTTTCGAGCATTTTAGTAGACAATTTTGGCTGTCTAGAGGGGGCGATAAATTTATTTCTAGTCCGTTTCTCTCATCTCTCATCTCTCATCAAACACCCATACAAATTCCACATTAAAGAAGAACATGAGCTTACCATTTAAAATGACAAAATGATAACAAGTTGTACATCCATATAACATTGCATTGCTGGGATATCCCACATAATAGTTACTTTTTGTTTACTGTACTAGTTTTTGTTAAACTTGTAGTACATTTTGTCTCTTCGTTTAAAAATTACAGTCAACTATACAATTAACTTGTATGAAAGGAAATACATTTTCATAAATTATCATTTTTAAAATAAGTTGGTAAGACCGATATAAAATGTTAACTTCCAAGGAAATAAAAACAACATTGGACCATTGCAACTGTAATAATGACCACTAAGTTGAAAATTAGAAATTAAACAAACATAGTTTTTTTCTTATTTTTTTTTTTGGTAAAATGTTAATGTTTTATTTCCAAAAACAGCTCAATACAATCACTAAACACCTCAACCTCTGGTACCTCACTTGCCACCTTCTAGGAAGGGTTCAGGGAGAGACAAGAGGGGACAAAACAAAACTATCAGTTGTAGCACATGGCAGTAACCTTATCTAACAAACTTTCTTTCTTTTTCCAAACATAATCAAATCTGACCCCGATGCTCTCCCTTATCAATCTGTAGATAATATAACTAGCCCTCTTCTGGTTTTTAAAAATCCTCTGATTTCTGTCATGCCAGGTGATGTAGCAGTAGGCCATCATGACAGCTGACATGAAATCTCGTACAATGTTGCTTTTGCATCTTCTAATCTTTCTCAACCAAACCTTCCAGTCAGTATGCCAAGGGACTTTGAGCCATTATAGCCTTCATCAAACAGGAATAAAAGCAGCAGTTGAAAAAAAGATGGTACAAGCTCTCATCAGTCTTTTTGTAGAGCACACATCGAGTATCAACCCGTTGGAGGTACTTAGCAATTCTCCTTAGTCTGCAACTTCTTAAGGTCCATAGTCCAAGCAATAAAGCTGTGCTTGGGAATGCAACCCTTGCGCTAGATCAGTCTAGATTTCCAGCAACTAGGATTGTCCCTAAGCAGCCATGAATACCCAGAATAGGTGTTGTATTTAAAACTTTGCGAGCCACTCCACTTATAGTCGGTATCATCCCTTCGGAATCCAGTCTGAAAAAGATCCCTTACCTGCAAAAGCTTCATCCAAGCCCAACAGTCATCATGCCTTGGATAGCAGTTCTAAAGATCACCTCTTTTCTTATACACCCTATGTACCCAATTGACCCACAAATTGTCATTTATATTAGCTATATCCCACAATAGCTTGCCAAGAACGGTTGTATTCCACAAGGCACTACTTTTTATACCAACACCACCCTGTTTCTTTGGCTTGCACAGAGTAGTCCATGCAACCAATGCCACTTTTTTCTTTGCATGAGTAGAACCCCAAAGGAAGTCCCTACAAATGCTATCAATGTCTTTAAGAACTTTCTTAGGTAACAAAAATTTGCTTGCCCAGAAGGTTTGAATATACCATAAAGCATAGGTGAGCATTTTAGCTTGCCAATTTTTCATCATATTTATGAATTTATACACCAAAATCTTACAATCAGAGGAACCAAGTTTCTTTGGGGTTACAGGCACCCCAAAGTATCTGAATGGGAGCTTAGCAACAAAGAACTTGGTTATATCTGTTAAGTTTTGAATGATTTCATGAGTAACACTTGCGAATACCATTTGAGATTTCTGCAGATTAGCCTTCAACCCAGAAGCCTCAGAAAAACGATTAAAGCTATTCATGAGAATCTTGACTAAACTAGTACCAGCCTTGCAAAAAAAAAAAAAAAAGAAAAAACAGCAGATCATTTGCAAAGCACAGATGCTGATGTCTCAGTTTGCTAAATCAGGTGTGATAAGAGAAGCCAGGTTGTGAAGAAGCTCTAGCCAAATGTCTTGAAAAATATTCCATCACCAAGACAAAAAGCAAAGGTGAGGCTGGGTCCCCTTGGTTAAGCCCATGTGAAGCATCAAAATAGCCATGAAGACCTCCATGCACCACTAGGGAGCATTTTGTAGCCTTAAGACATGCTATGATCCATCTAGTCATGGTTTCTAGAAAAATTGAACCCTTGCAACACTTTGTTCAAGAAATCCCAATGCACTGTATCTAAAGCTTTTTGCTACTTAATTTTCATAAGACAACTAGGGAAAGTGTCCTTTCTATTGTAAGCCCTGACCAAATCATGACCAAATCATGATAGAGGAGGATATTGTGAACTATGTCTACCAGGAAAAAAAGTACCTTGGGCTTCATTGATGAGCTTACCCAGAACCAAACCAATTCTCTTACAGGACATGTTCATAATGCACTTGTAAATCACATTGCATTAGGCTATAGGCGTAAAATCAGAGAGAGTGATAGGATTAGGCACCTTTGGAATCAAAGAAATAGTTGTAGAGCAAACCTTTAGAAGCCTTAGTCCATTCTCAAAGAATCAAAGTATAACTTTCACCACCAAATCACCAGTGATGCTCAGGAGTTTTTAAAGAAGGCACTCACATAACCATCAGGCCACCACATTTAATGGGATGAATACCAAAGAGAGCATGTGTTACATCTTTTGTTGTAAAAGGCACCATGAGTTTCTGTCTGTCTTCCTCAGTGAGAATATACCCATGAGCAAATACAATAGGATTCACTTCTTCAGTCAGAGTTTTATCCTTACAACATATTTTAGTGTAATGCTTGACAAAGATGTAAGGTATTTCCTCAAACTTGTCACACATGACACCAGAACCATCCATTATGCTGTAGGTTTTGCTATGAGCCCTTCTTCTTTTGATAATGGAAAAGAAAAAAGTTGTGCAGCTATCACCCGAGGTTAGCCAGTCAACTTTGATCTTCTGTTGTAAAAAGATCACAACAGCATCAATAAGTTCATTTACCTCCTTCCTGCCCTTACCCTCAGCTTATTGTAGATCAATATTGCTTACATCATTCTACAAATCAGTTTGTTTCTTACCCCAAGCCAATGAAGCTTTGGTTTTCCTTCGTTCAATATCAGAGAAAGAATTTTGATTAAGCAAATTCAACTTATATTTCAATAATTTCAATTTTCTAGTCAACTAGAACATGTAACAACCTTGTAACTCCTGTGACCAAACCTCAGCTATAATTGACAAGAAATCTGGATGTTTCCCTCGCATGTTTAAGTATTTGAAGCTTTTCAAAAGACAGATGTTGAATTAGCCATGCATTGTTGGCTAAGATCCTATCAAGCTTGCAGTAAATCCTATTGTCACTATTTTGATAATTGCACCAAGTTGCAGTTTCACAAGCCTTCAGTTCTTTCAGGTCCAGCCATAAGATAACATCACCCCTTGTCTATCCTGAACATTCAAAATCCAATTGAAGTCACCCCCTACAACCCAGGGGTCATTCATAACACTACTAGTGCTAGCAAGGAAATCCCACAAATGGATCCTTTTATTACACTCATTGAAACTATAAACAAAGGTTCTAAAGAAAGAAAATTTTGATGGTTTATGCACCATCTTACAGTTGACAAATTGATGATCAATTAGCATGATAGTAAGATCATAAATCCCAGGATCCCAGCATATCAAGATTCTACCTCTCTCATCTCCAGTTCCATTGAGACACACATTCCAACCAGGGCAAACTCTTTTTTGAATTTTTTCCTAATTCTTCAACATTACTTTATTTTCAGTTATAGCTAACATGCCAATATTCTAAGCTTGGCAAAAATCCCTTATTTCTTGTTGCTTATAAGTCTTGTTTAGACCTCTAATGTTCCGAAATCCAAACTTACGCATGGGGGAGGATGGAGGTCTTGAACCACCACATTAGCAACACTATCACCCTTAAAGTTCTCCAATGCACTGAAGTTGTTCTGCATTGCTGTAGAAGAAGTAGGGCCATCACTTCTCCTAGTAAGGATAGACCTCTTGCTCACTGAAGTAAAACCATCATTCATATCAACTATGAGCTCCTCACCATTAGAATATACTACTGGAACTACTGAGGGCACAAGTCCAACCCCAGGCAAAACACTGGAAGTAGAGACTTGAGATGTAACAAGGACCACATTTTCCTCAATCGGACCAGCTGTAGCAAGATCAATAGGGACATCAACTGTTTGTTTATCTTTCTTTCTGCACTTCTCTTCCACATGACCAAAAAGCTTGTAAAAATTACAAAAGGACGGTTTCCATTAATATTCCATTTTCTATTGCACCATGACACTCTTCTCATTCTCAAAAGAGATAGTTCCCACCAATTGCTGGTTTACCTTGACTTCAACTAGAACTTGGCATAATTAAGCTTCTTCCTCTAAACTGTGACTTTATTAGATTTTAGGGGTTTACCCACCAAACTACTGATTTTGCTCAAAGCTTGAGCTCCCTAGTATTTAATGTCCAACAGGCACAGATCTAATGTCTTCTTTATTAATCTGCATATCTGGGTCCCATTGTTTGACAATTAAAGGTTTCTTCTTAAAGTGGAATGCATCCATATTTAGGATCTCACTTTTTAACATTTTGCTATGAAATCTAACAAGAAAGACACCAAATTTCAAAAGGATAACTTTTTCAATCCTTTCTTTCCCTCAAATTCGATGTAAGAACCAGAAATTACCTGGTAAGGTGGATTTGCTCCTAGAATAAAACAAACCAGTGATAATTTCCAATGTTCAATCTCATGTTGGACATCTTCCATGCTTATCTTCACAGGTTTGTCTATTTCAAAAGGAGGAAGAAAGTCCAAATCCATCCCTACATTACATCTTCATTAGCCAGATCAGCCCATCTCCGTCCCTGGGTTTGAACATCTTGGTTCACATTAAGAGCACTCCTAGATGATATCTCTAGACATCTCCAGGGTCCACATATGTCAGTAGAATCATGATTTACCTGATTTGTAGCCGCTAGGGCCGCTTCTTGGGCATTTTGCACAATCGGGTTTACAAGGTTTATCGCAACTATAGAGTTTTGCAAAGTCATTGGTCTAATGGTTTGTGATTGTGTTTGTATCATTTCATATTTGTTGTGGTTGAGATCTCACTACTTGTGTTCCTCTACCTCTTCCTCGCCCTCTCTGGCCTTGATTGTTGTGGCCGTGCCCTCTCCCTGCCATGGCAGGCGCAAGTTAACTAGGTAAGCTTAACGTTACCCGGCAGAAAACACTAGCTGACAATCCTATCATAATTCATTATACAAATATAGTTGGATCTGAATAATTTCATTTTTCACAATTAATCAAATTTGATTGCAAACCTTGTCAAATTTTACAATTGAAGTTTTACATATTTGTTTAGTTCTATGTACTATATCTTCAAATCATATAGAAGCGGAACACATAGAATCAGATCCCACATGTACTCTAGTTCACATATGCATCTCCTCTCGATGTGTACCTTCCGGAGTATGACACAAACTAGATATTCTAGACCATATATTCCTCTTGATCTCCTCAGAAAAATGATCTCCAATGAGCTTCCAAACGTCGCTCCTCTGAATTGCCACACATAGACCAACGCCAGACTGTAGCTAGATCGAAATCACAAAGAAACAGCTCCTTCTAGTCCTTCTTCTTGGTTCGAATGAAGTTATTTTAGAATTAGGGTTGATGCGAGGGTTTTGTCTTCTTTTATGTTGTATTAGGTCAGTCAAGATGTATAGGTCTAAACCTAATATGAGGAGCTAACTCCCTTAAATATGTAAAAGGGAAAGGCCCTAAATGGGCCTTTTGTTTACCGCCTCCTTTTGGCTCGTTTGTACATGGCCCTAAAAATTGAATCATTGCCGGAGGGAGCCGTTCTCTCTACTTTTTCCTATAAATCTTTGGTCCAAAGGAGTTGTTCGCTGGGCAAGACAATACGTGGCCCTAGGCCTTGCTAACCCGTTGTGTCGTTCATCAGTCTACTTAAGTTGGATTCTGGAGAATCATTTAGGCCTAATGTCAATTTAGGCAATTGTTTTGAGAGGCATCTAGTTACACATCATAAAGACCCTAAGTTAAATTAATCACCATCTCTATTATTAACACCAAGTTGTTTGCACCTTGACTTAAGGACATATTTCTTCAATCTCCCACTTTTCAATTAGACAAGTGTGCAACTACATTCCCTTGTCACTTATTGTCCTATATTATAACATATTGGAAGATGTCGACAATCCCTATCAAGCTCAAATCTGTTTCGTGATTCTAAATCAAAATGTCAAAATATTTTATTAATGCCGTAATCCAATTGATCATGGCCATGAATTTTAAAGCTTAAATTCAACAAGAAGCCTTAAGACAAATGCCACTAAAAAGGGGACTAGTTCCATCTTGTGAATATATAAATTTTAACTTAATTCCTAAAAGCTCGAACATTCCCTTTAAAACCCCATATTATGGCAGGTGTTTGATAAAATCATAGACTGTAAATTCTTAATTTATTATCCATAATCACTCAAGTTTTTGAAACAACTAGAGACAACTTTGTGATAACCTCTTATGACTCGTAGATCTTATAGAGTTCTCAAGGTGGATCGGTCCCATCATGAATTCCCAACTCATACCTAATTAATAGATCCTTGTCATAGCTCCTAAAATAGTACTGAGTACAACTTCCAATTTTTCATCTTGGGTTGTCGAAATATGATTCCAACACCTAGATTTGGGAATTGCAATCACAAACTTCAATTCACCTTGATAACCTCTTTGGATGTATCTATAGTATTATTTTGGATATGTTGTCGAAACCATATAGAATATTTGAAACAAACCAAAACTGAACGATCTAATAAATGTACAAAGCATTGTTTTACAATCATGAACTCTGTATTACAATCTAAAACATATAGGCAAACCACGCACAAAGTGCGGAAGAGGTGATATGCCCACATCACCCAACTTGACCCATTGGCTGATGAGGTGATATTTCCGCTCAATATGATTACAATTTTGGTGTGACCTTCTCTCCTTAGCTTGGGTGATGGCTCCATTATTAACACAATAAAGATCCAACTTGCAAATCCATACAGCTTCTGTTGTTGCCTCTGAAGCTGCAATGTATTGGACCTCTGTTTTAGAATCTGCCACGATGCTCAATTTCACACTTTTCTAGCATACTACTCCTCCATTGACATAGAAGGGTAAATCAGATTGAAATTGTGAATCGTCTATGTCAATCTGGAATGACGAACTGGTGTAACCCTTTACCACCAACTCCTTTTCTCCGCCATTATCTTTCGTTCTTTTCAGATATTTTAACAAATTCTTGGCCACACTCAAATGTGCCTCACCTAGGTTGGCATTAAACCTACTCGGCATGCTTAAATTATTCAAGACGTCTAGACAAGTACAAATCATGGTATACATGATAGATCCTATAGCTGATGCATATCGGATCTTACGCATGCGCCTTATTGAACCAAGGTCTTCGGACCTTGCGTTTTGCTAAGAATCGTGCCTTGACTCATGGGTAAATTAACCTATTTGACATTGTGCATATTGAAATAAGTTACTATCCTGTCAATATACTTTCTTTGGATCAATCCTATTGGCCTTTTAGATCTGTTCCGGTGGATGTTGATGACGAAGATGTACTCTGCTTATCCAAGGTCTCTGATCATGAATTACTGTCCCAGCCAAGCCTTTACTAAATCCAGCATTCAAATGTCATTTTCAATTAGCAATTTGTTGTTGACATACAAGACCAAGAAGACAAACTTGCTCCCATTGAACTTCTTGTATATACATGGTTCTTCTACATTTCCAACTAAACCAAAATGTGTTATGGCTTCACCAAAACACAGACTTTATTTATGCGATGCTTTATTTAACCTGTAAATTGATTTCTTTAGCTTGCATACCCTCTAGTTGTGGTACGCACACATCCTCTTAAGAAACCTGTCAAGAAGGTTGTTTTGACAACCATTTGCCAAAACCATAGTCATTATCAATCATGTAGATTTGTCTATAAGCCTTCGACACTAGTCTAGCTTTGAAAACAAGTATATTTCCATACTTGTCCATCTGGATCTTAAAGATCCATTAGCACCCGATAGGTCTAGCTCCATCTAGACAACCGACAAAGTCCTATACTTGGGTCTCAAACTTAGAATTCGTTTCATACTTTATGGCTTCTTGCCATTTGCTGGAATGAAGACTCTCCAAAACTTCCTTATATGTAGTGGAATCTTCACTTTCTGCAAGGAAGATGTCACAGCTTTAAGTTATAAAGATAGAATTGTATCTATCCGGTTGAGTCCTGATCCTTTTTGTTGGGTTCCTTAGTTTTACATGATGAAAACTTTATTTAAAGTATCGTATTGTTGAGCTGACATTGGTGTGTAGTTTTGTGGATGTTTTAGTTCGTGTGCACGAGGTTTGAGGAAGATGAGGATGGCGCAAATGAAAGCTCGTGATTATGGTCATAATGGTGTTGATTAGAGCTTCTTATACAGTGGGACACATTGAAAGAATGAACAAAGTTCTCCAAGGAAATTCTTGGTTACGATGATTATGTAACTTAGTTGCTAAGGTGTTGAAGTAACAGTTTGAAAGAGCAGGTCCTTAACAACTTGGTATACTAAGTTATGAGAAGGCCTTAAAAACCCAACTTAATAAATTGAACGTGATTTTTATTAAGCAACGTTGGTTTTTGGAAAAATATCTTTTATCTACTGA
>ONZA01015341.1:9851-32923 GCA_900322205.1 Kewa caespitosa | reverse complement strand
TCATTGTGGTGATAAAGGTCACACTCGACATGAGTGTATCACTAGGATGAAAATATATCAAAGGAACAGGGGCTACCTTGAAGATAAAGAAGGAATTAAGCATGGTCTTTAGAAGGCACCCAAACTTGTTTGGGTTCCTAAACAAACTTTTGCAGGCACAGGTGAGAGCGAATAGCACTTAATACCTGGATGTTGACTACTCGATGCACTTAACATGAGATAAGGAACCGTTCTCTCTCACACAATGCCTTTATATAATGGGTGTGGTGATGACATGAATGTGAGATCATTGCCTTAGGTAAGGTTGGAAAGTCACCTCACAATCCATTGATATTGCTTGCTAAGGGTTTTATTCACAAATTTTCAGAATTTCACCTTTTTTTCAACACTTGATGAAAGGTGATTATCCCTTAATCGTTGCTTAATTGTGAATGAATAATCCAGGTATGTCGTTTTTGAAGGTGAAAACATTAATATGATTACATGTTATATTGTAAATCCATTCCACCCGCTTGTCTTTCTTGCTTAGATCAAGTTAGACAATCTAGTGGTGAATCAGAGTGTTTTTCCAGAAACATGCATAAAATCTGGAATGATGAAGGAGCTGCTCCTTCATCAGCATTGGAAAACAGCCCAGTTTGAAGGAGTCGTTCCCTAGACCAGTTTCTTCACATCGTTCACCATCAAACCGTCCACGATTCTTTCTTGATAAGGTAAGCACATCAGGTATGACCACTTTATTACCTATTTTGGTTTCATGAGCTTCAAAGAAACACAATTAAATTGAGATATTTTGGTGTGTATGTTGGATAAATACATGTGCGATATTTTTTAAAAAATTACATCCAACATACACACAAAAAATATTGATATTAGACATCATTTTTTTGAGAGGTAATGCTAAGAACGGATTTATTGAGTTACAAGTTTGTACAACCGATGACCAATGGGCCGATATTTTTACCAAACCACTTAGTAGAAACTATTTTGAGAAAATTCGACTAAAAGTTGGCATGATCGTGATCTCTTAATCTCCTGTGTTCCCCTACCCCCAATAACTTGTTAGAATTGCATTGTTAGTTTTGTGTTTGCTTATTGTGTGGCATGTTTTATTCTTTGATTCCATTTAATTGAGTGTCGTAACTCGCATATCTGCTATGCATGTATCTCACGAACTCGTATTGGTCTGTTGATATTATCATATTGCATGATTGCTCTATCCACTTGCCAAGGAATGGTTCCTCACAAAAATTAAGCCACAACAAAGTAGCCTTCCCGCTTTAAATTTGAGTGATAATTTATTGTCACTTAAGTTTCAAATGAAGACTCACAACCAACCTGACATTACTACTTCCCCCACTACTCCATTACAAACCCCACTATCAAATTTTCCACCATTTTCCCATCTTTTCCCAAGACCAACCCCTTAGGCTACAAGATCCCAGTTAGAGTGTCATATTCTTTCAGTTCTCACCGTGGTATACTTGGCAATTTTCGGGACGTTGTTACAATGTTGCTGAATCTATTGGGTACAAGAAAAGAGTAGCAACGACCGAGGAGGAATGAGTTGTTGATGAGGCATAGATGGAGGAGGAATGAGTTCCCCAAAACCTCGCAAGTGATGATGAAATCTTGAGGGGGCTCAGCGAAAGAAAAAAAAAAGAAGGAGAAAATCAAACCAAAAAAAAAATCAAATTCGCTAAACTTAAGCCTCTTCATGGGACCGCTCCATCATCCAGAATAATTCTCATGGTTTTGCTTCAGGGAACTTGAAATGGGTCTTAAGTGTAATATGCATGAGTTGTGAAATTTTATCATGTTATGTTCTTTGGAGGAGGTACTTCTGGGGCGCCGATAGACTTTTCGGATGTAAGATACTTGGATACGGCTAGAAGTGGGCGTTTGTGAGCGAACGGGTCCCTCTAATACCATGGAGACCGAGCTGCGAATTGATTTTACGGAAGTACAGATTATAGAATATTCTACACAGTTTGTGAGGATTAACAACAGTTGGCATATCTGACTTCCCTTTTGGAGAAATAGATGGGCTCCACTAGCCACAATAAACCCCCCTTCTTAGCTATGTTGAGTTCAATTATGGTTGTATATCGTTCTCAATTTCTTGTGCCATGGAATTGTTCCTTGCCCATTTTGAACTTGTCTTGTTTAATTTATTTAAAGTATTGTAGTGTTGATCTAATATTGGTGTGTAGTTTTGTGGATGTTTCAGTTCGTGAGCACGAGGTTTGAGCTAGATTAGGATGGCGCAAATGGAAGCTCGTGATTATGGTCATAACGGTGTTGATTAAAGCTTCTTGTACAGTGGGACACATTCAGTGAAAGAACAAAGTTCTCCAAGGAAATTCTTGGTTACGATGATTATGTAACTTAGTTGCTAAGGTGTTGAAGGAACAGTTTGAAGGAACAGATCCTTAACAACTTGGTATACTAAGTTATGAGAAGGCCTTAAAAACCGACTTAATAAATTGAACATGATTTTAATTGAGCAAAGTTGGTTTTTGGAAAAATATCTTTTATCTACTGATTTTATTATAAGAGTTTTAAATAGTTAAATCAGTATTTTAAAGGATTTGAAAAATGGATAAGATTTGGAAACTAGAAAGGATTTGGGAAGGATTTTTTTAGAAACAAACTCTTGAGTTTGATTTGGAATAAAACTCCCAAACCTTGTACTAAATAATGAGATTAGTTGCCCTCATAATCTTTATCCCTCACATAAGAATTATCTAAGCTTAAACTGAGTAATATCACGTAATTCTTAAAAAGCTTTCAAGTTCATCGTTATCCCAGAATCTCCCTTGAATGAACTGTTCCGTGAGTCTTTGTTCTTAGCTGATTTGTGTCATACTTTAGGTACTAATTTTTTACCTTTTTAGCTTTGTTATAGAAAGCATTCTGAGGTAGAAATTTGGTGTTTTGAGTCGGTACTTGAGGGAAGTCCTTGGTCGCTTCTATCGGGGTAGGTAGAAGGAGTGTTGCCCGTTCGAGGGGGAACGGGTAGTCGAGTAATTGTGAGAGAGATTGTCTCTTGTAATCAATGCTTTTGAGGCTCCAAGTAATAAGAGAATAGTGTAAAAATCCCATTGGGTCATGGTTTATACCTCTTTGAGCCGGAGGTTTTTCCACGTAAAATCGTGTGTCTTTTATTATCTTCCGCACTAAGTTCTTTCAATCTGGTTGAAGGAACAGTTCCTTCAAACCAAAACATTTTTTTGTTCTTCAAAGTTAGCACGATTTGGGGTCAAATTCTCTTCACTTTTTGATCGAGGGTTAGGTGGTATGACTTCAAAAGTTTTCTCTCGACTCATCTCTAGAGTTGTTTCTTTAACACAATGAATAGGTGCAACATCTGTAGAACGTGCTACACCCGTATCATGCTCCACTAGTTTCTCATCTTTAATTTCTTTAAGATGTACATTTCTCTCACTTGTATCTTTGGAAAGGATTTCCTTTTCCAAAAAGACACCATC
The DNA here is from genome assembly GCA_900322205.1 of Kewa caespitosa. NCBI lineage: Eukaryota > Viridiplantae > Streptophyta > Magnoliopsida > Caryophyllales > Kewaceae > Kewa > Kewa caespitosa. Next base: position 29,432 of record ONZA01015341.1, on the reverse strand, counting down.
CAAAGCAAGAAATACCATGTTCTCAGTTTGGTTGTAGAATTAACAACCATTTGTTTCCTTGAGGTAACCCACAACGAAACAATTGTTTGAATTGGATGCAAGTCCATCCACGGGTAATCTCCTAATTTACGTAAGCTATAAACCCAAAGCCTTGCCAGTGGACCACTTGGAAGGCTGTCTCGTACACATCTCATGTGGTGTCTTATCAACTAATTTGGACAGATTCTTGTTCTGTGTGAATATTGCCATCTCGCACACATATCCCTACAAAAAAAATAGGGAGGTCTGCTACACCCATCATAGACCGAACCATGTCCAATAATGTTTGTAGAAGTATTCCTGGTGGAGTTAGTTGTGAAAGTATTCCACAACCTTTTAAATGTTCATCAAGTTCTACGCTCATATATATGCTTCCTCGATTTGAACGTAGAGCTTTCATCATCTTGCCCAGTTGATTTTCTACTTCACTTTGAACCCCTTTGAATTTATCAAACCTTTTATATTTGTGTTTCACAAATAGATTTAGTCATATCTACTCAAATCATCCGTAAATGTAATGAAGTAGCTAAACCCACCTTTAATTGTTGAACTCATTTGTCTACATATATCTGTATGTATGAGTCCCAACAGTTCAATTGCACGTTCACCTCTTTATCCAAAATAAGGTGACTTTTAAAATTTTTCCAACTAAAACGATTTGCAAGTATTAAATAACTCAAGGTCGAGGTAAGAATGCGTTTCACATTTATATGGCCTAATAGACAATGTCATAAATATGTGTGGTTAGAATAATATGTTCTGGCCTTCTTATTATTTATAGTGAGTATGTTTTGTCGAAATTTTGCGAATGAAGCCCATTTTGTGAATGGGCATCACAATAAAAACAAATCATTATTGGAAATAAAACAAGAACCGTTCTTAATGTTGAAAGAAAATCCTTCCATATCTGAATTGGCAGCCAAAATAATGATTTCGCTAATACTTGGAACAAAATAACATTTTTTTAACACAATTACAAGGCTTGAAGGGAAAGACAAGACATAAGTTCCTACAATAACCGCAGCAACTTTGGCTCCATTAAAAAATCGAGACAACTTCTTAGGCTACCTTAGTCCTTGCACATTTGGATAAACGTGAGTTCCACAACCGATATCTAAGAATCAATTAGAAGTAGATGTAGCAAAATTAACTTCAATAACAAGGATACCTGAAGTGCTTGGGGTTTTCCCATTCTTTTGGTCCTCCTTCGGTTTTGGGCAGTCTCTCTTTCAATTCCATTTCTTTTGGCAATCGAAGCAATTAATTTCTTCAACTTAACTGCTTGGGGTTGTCCCATTCTTTTGCCAACTCTTGGGCTTTGATTCTCCACGCTTTCCCTTTAGCAATTTGACCTCAAAAACTTCAATTTATTTCCTTTCTCGACATATAGCACTTGCTTCTTGCTTGAGGCTAGGTTCACCTTAGGCTCTGCAACCTTTCGCATCTTGTGAAGCTCATGCAAAATCTTGTGCAACCCCTGCATATGGTATGTTTACCAGAATTGGTTATACCCCTTCTGTAAATAGTGCACGACAGTATTTACCTGCAATAGTTGTGGGTAGACACACCCCCTACGTTCCAATCTCTTCATCTATCATCCCAGAAACATGGGGACTGACATGCTTCCCTTCGACGAGAGTAGCTTCCCTTACTACACTTCATACATCTCAATACACACTTTCTCCTTAAACATAGTTTGGAGCGTTGTATTGATTTTCTAAGCATCGTGGCTCTCAAACTACTTTTGCAGATTAAAGTATATGCTTGCTCACATGATCCATGTGACATCTTCGGAATGATCCTTGTGCCTTTGGTAGGAAGCCCTCTGAGGTGTGGTTGCACCATTTGTCAGAAGAGTGGGAATGGGTGTCTCCAATATGTATACTAACTTATCGTGCTTCAACACACTCTTAAGGTTGCAATACCAACCGACGTAGTTGGTTCTATTGAACCGAGGCCTGTCTCGTATTGACCTTATGTCTAGGTTTGAGTTCTTGTTTTGTTTTTCCATTTCTACAAACATAATAAAATTAAATTCTAGTATATTTGAAATAGCTTTGAAATTTCCAAAAATGGCAAAGATATTTCACTATATCAGTATTTTATGTCCCTTTAAATACGGTTATTTCAAGATCTCATTCTACCCCAATGTTACCAGAACCACATTGGTGAAAATGGAAAAGAAAACCTATGCTAAACACATCCCAAACCTATGGTTTGAAACCCAAAAAACTCTATCCCACAAACCCTAAAAACTCATCAGGTATGTGCTTACCCAAAAGAACCTGAAATCACCATTTCAATCGGGTTTCATGGGCAGATTTACAACAACAATTTTGTTGGTTACTTAATGCTTGAATTTTTTAGGTTTTTGGTGATCTAATAATTGAACCCTAAATCTGAAACCTAATAGCTTGATATTAATGGAAAATAACTTAAAAAGTATGTATCCCATACAGTACCAATCCAAAGTCTGGTCACTAGCGACATCATGCATAGATCGGTTCCAAATTAAAAAACATCAAGTTACAGGTAAAAGAATCTGGTTCAATCCATACTCATCAAATGAATGCATTGCGAAAGGTTTAGCAGATCCGAAACAATGAAACAAGTGTGAAACCCTAACCCCAATAAATATGATATTTTTGGCATCGATTTTTTTCACTTCTTTTCGAAAAAAGGTTCAAGTTTTTATCATCACATTATGCTCAAAATGATTTACACAACATCATTGAGTGATGAACATATGAAAAGAAGAAAGAAAACTAGTTTTTAAGCCCATATTACGAACCCTACTACTCTAACAATCGTTTAAGCGATAAAATGAATGAAAGAAATTCTTGATCCGGTTCTTCTTTGCATGCTTATGTGATAAGCATCACGAACATACGAAGATAGAGTAAATTTATTCGATCAATCGTCAAACACCATTTCGCCCCTAGTAGGGGGGGAGGTAAAATCCACCAAGGCCATCTAGCCTTGTACCTACGGATTCATACTACATGGAGAACCTGGAACGTCCAAACCCAAGAATAGCTTAGCATCCAGCTGGCAAGATACGTGCATAAGGGACAAGCCAGACCAGCAGAGGTTTGTATGAACCAAACAACGAAAGTCACCTAGGATTTTGGACGAACAAGTCCTCTCCCCAAGAATTGGGCCCAATTACCATGCCCAACAGGTGGCGGTGCTCGCATCATTACCCAGGAGAATGTTGGGGAACGAAGCCACTAACGTGGAAACTCTTCATTGGCCCACGTCCGCATGTGTGCCCTACGATAGCTTCCTACATATATCCAAGAAGAAGGAAAGGGAAAGGTAATCACAAATCTCTATCTCCAAGTTGTTCCTAAAAGAGGAACCGAATATCATTGTTCTCCATGCTTAACCCCCGTTTTTGCCTCTAAGTTAGGGATTAGCTAAGCTTCATTTTTTTGTTGATCCCGGTTCTCTTTACCCCCTTTCCATCTCTACTTACTGACTTGACCATCGCAGTGACGTTCCATAAAATCACTAAGTGGTAGCTCACCTATGTTCATCTTGTAGGAACTTGCATGGGAAGATCGTAGGAAATGAGCAACTCAATCTCAAAGATTTTCTCTTTCACATCCATGTACCGTACAAAAACACAATCGGTGTCCGAGATACAATATCAGGTTAATTCTGGCCGGAACATAAGTTATATAAGATATGGTAGTAGTGGATTCCGTAGAGAAAAAAACTAGGGAGAGCTGCCTACATTGGTTTGGGCATGTTAAAAAAAGATCAGAAGAAATGGATGTTTGGAGGGTGAGAGGTAGTAGGAGACCTACAAAAATAGTGATGGGGTTGATGAGGAGTGAAATAAGGATGTGTAATATCGAGGAGGATAAGATGGAGGACAGCGCAAGGTGGAGAAAGAGCATTTATGTGGCCGATAGAATTTGAGTGCTCCTCCCTTGTTTTCATGTGTTTTGTTTGTTTTGCGCTTTTCTGTTTCCATTATTTTTGTTTCTTGATGGTACTTTTTGATTTATCATTTATCATCATTTATTTATGAGATATTTCCATATTAATCCATGCTAGCTGACCCGAATTTTGTTTTGGACTAAGGTTTAGTTGTTGTTGTTGTAGTACATCAAGAAAATTTGAAAGACATATCAAATACATATCTCTAAAGCATATTCAAGTCATTGAATTATTAATATGGGCAAATAAAATGAAACAGGGTGGTTACTACATTGGCAAGAAATTGAAAACCTAGTCAAGTATTATTTACAACTAAAGTATAATATTGATGAATTCATTACATTAAAAAAATTTGAAAAAAAATAGTAATTCACCAATAACGACCATTCATGTAACAATGATTGATTGAAATGCATTAAATAGGGAACTTTACTGACATGCCATTGAGGCAACCCTACCAATAAGGATATTCTATGTTGCAATAATGGATTGAAGTGCATATTTATGCTTAAAAAACTAAGATATAGTTGATCGAAATCCTATTCATGCAAAAGTTTTTAATCCAGTATAGCTCAACATTTGATCATGATAAACTTTGTAAGCTGCTACTTGGGTATTAAGCATTTATTTGGAAGAGCCGACAAGCCTAAATATTATTCACTCAATAAAGGATTCTGGACATGTATAAACTGAACATTGTCTTTTTTGGTAGCACGAAGACAACTAGTTACAAAATCGTATTGGCATCATCGGCGAGTGTCCATGCCCCCTTGAGACCTGAAAAAATGGACAAATTCTGGCCAAAGGCATAATATGAGTAAACCTCAAGCACTAGTTCAAATTAGGGGCATGCCACGTGACAACCCCACCAATCAGGTCCCTCCATGTAACAATGATTGATGATAGTGTATTTAATAGGGTACTTAGATGGCATGTCATGTGCCAACCCCGTATCAATACTGTAACACCCCAAGTATTAGTTGTCCCAAATCGGTAGAATGTGCAGAGCTAAGCTAGCTTATAATAGTTTTACTCCAACTACTAAAGCAACAAGGCTTTCCCCTAACCAGACCTTTCCCTTTTTGGCTTAAGTGGGAGATTTTGAGCCCAAATGGAGACTTCTCCATCTTATTGGGTTATGTTGTGGCTGTAGTTGGGCTAGGTTGTTACAGATGGTATCAGAGCGTTGAATGCACAAGTGACCGAGGTAAGTCTAGACCTAGCAGACCAATAAGAAAAAGAAATATGTTAAAGAATGTAGAGGTTAAAGCATGTTAAGCAGTGTGAGACTATGTGTGGGATAGAAGTTATAAAAGGAAGTTGTTTGTTGCTTTATGCGTTGACTAATCGTTCTCGGCGTGAAAGGTTGATAACAGTGACTTTGGTTGATTAGTGGCCTTACCATGCGGGTCGTTGTTTATAGAATTTGCTCGTGTGATGACTGATTGGATCGTCGTTTCTTTTGAATTAATGGGGTTTGAGTGTGTTAACCAATAAAATATTGGGTTATCCCTGTGATGATGGGTAAGGCCCAAAAGACAGTAACTGATCCAAAGAAGTTATTAAAGAAGAGCCTTTGGAAAGGAATAAGACCAAGACGTGTTCACAAAAGAATATGAATTATATACAAAAGGTACATAGACATTTAATTACGAATTAATTAAATGGAGTAGACGAATGTCATCCGCAGTAAAAATAGGAGGACCAAAATATTTATTCAACCTAAATAAAAATGTGCGAATATTCACTTATTGTACGGTCCGAAATATTTAATGTATTCTATTAGAAACATAGAAATATGCTATACGTGGGGTTGTCTTATTTTCATGATACTACATTTATCCAAGATATGGATAAAGAGTCCTATATCAGGCTAAAGAGAAAATTTAAATGTGCAGGGAAGTTATACACTTCTGGAAGTTTAACTCCACATAAACCAATATCCCACTTCCCAACAACAGAAAGTGGGAAGGAAAAGCGGGAAGTTTGGCGCTCGAAGAAGGCAGATGGAGCAGTTACAATGCGATGAGCAAGGCGGAAACATTCAAAAGTTGAAGAAAACACCAAGACGAGACCTCTATAAATAGGGGAAGAGGGAGCAGGAAAAACACACACGAACATCTTACGACAAGCATAAATTTCTTTTCTTTTCTTAAGAGTAGACATGATCTTGTAACTTAGGTTTATTGCACTTTCATTAGGAGTAGATTAATATAGCTTGGTCACGACATTCTGGCTACAATTCTACTTCGACAAGAGGAAGGTTGACCTTAGGAGAAGTCATCTTCAAAGGTTCGCCTAGTGTGGAGGTATCACCTTCAAACTAAGTTTATCTCTTTGTATTGTTTATCCAAGTTAGGCCTTTCGAATAGGGCCTAGCCCCCTTGAACATGTAACATTGATATGAATGCATTTTCTCTAAGTTATTGTTATTTTAAGCCTTTGTTGCCTTGTTTAATACATTTCAACCAGAATATATATTGAGAATTCAACATGTCCTTGGATCAGTTCGTTGTAATTTTAAAACACGAAGTCAAATTTGCCGTCCCAGTAGTGTAAGCGATAGTGGTGACCCAAATCAGGGCCTCGAATAGCTGCTCTGGTGAGGCCCCGGAGGGAAGTCATAGACTCGCTTCCAAGGCCCGGCCTCTGGACCTCTCGAAGAGGGCTCAAGACTTGGCCATTTTGTTTCATGATATGATCGGTAAGTTCATGGAAGTATATATAGACGATGTGGTGATCAAGTCCCAGAATGAGGAAGATCATATAAACCATCTAAGACGATCCTTTGAGAGGATGAGAAAATACAAACTTAAAATGAACCCATTGAAATGTGCATCTAGAGTTCAAGTTGGGAATTTCTTAGGATTCCTAATTCACCAAAGAGGGATCAAAGATGGTAAAAACAAAGAAAAGGCAATCCACAATGCAAAGGAATAACAAAGGTTTTTAGGACAGATTAACTTTATTCAAAGGTTTGTATCGAATTTGGCTGGAAAAATACAAGTTTTTTTGCCTTTGTTGAAAATTAAGAACGATAGCGAGTTCTTCTGGAAAGAGGAACATCAAAAGTCCTACGAAAAGATCAAGGAATACTTAATTAAACCTCCTGTGTTAAATCCCCCCAGACCAGGGAAACCACTTAGGTTGTACATGGTCGTCGCATGCGTATCAATAGGGTGTCTTTTAGTACAATAAAACATTCAAGGAAAAGAACAAGCTATTTTTTTACCTTTCGAGGCTATTAACCGATGCCGAGACAAGGTACTCACCGATAGAAAAATGGTGTTTAACGTTATATTATGCCTCACAGAAATTAAGGCATTACTTTATGGCTTTTACCATTGAGGTAGTGTCGCCAACCGACGTGGTAAAACACATGTTATCACAACCATTGTTAAAGGGAGGTTGAACAAATGGAGTTATAAACCTTCTACAATATGACATAATACATATCCCACATAAGGCAATGAAAGGACAAGCACTTGCCGAATTCCTAGCAGATCATCCTAGTTTAGAGACACGAGATCTGGAAAATAACATCGTAGAGCTAATCCCTTGGACACTATACTTTGATGGTTCTCGAGCACAAAGTGGTGCAGGGGCTGGTATATACAATATTTCACCTAACGGGGTACCTACAAAAGTTGCCTTCGCAGTAGAAGGTCATTGTACAAATAACAGGGCTGAATATGAAGCCTTGATTCTAGGCCTCGAAATTTGAAGAGATTTAGGGGCGAAGACTATAAAGATAAAGGGAGATTCTCAATTGATTATGAATCAAATCAAAGGAACATATAGATGTATAAGCAGAACGGCCATAAGTGGAGCCAATCTGATTAATGAACTGTTTCGAGAGTTCTATAATATAGAAATTGAATAAGTTCCTCGAAATGATAATGAAGTAGCCAACGAATTGGCACAATGGGCATCAGGATATAAGATCCCATGGGAAAATTTTGAAGAAACCAATTCAATGTAAGATATTAACGCCCTTCGACAAGATAAATCGTAACGAAGATACAAGTATTGAGAGAAGAAGAGTCTGTAAAATTGACATCATGAAGAGTGAAGAAGGTTGGAGGGAAAATCTGATCGAATATTTATAGGACCCATCTAGGGGGGTTATTCCAATAAGATAAAACTTATGGTCCACAATTATTAACTCGAAGGTAATCAGTTATATCGAAGAGATACTCAAGGTACATTACTGAAGTGCGTCGATCTCGACGATGCATTGATAATTATGGCAGAAGCACACGAAGGTGTTTGTGGGGCTTATCAGGTTGGAATAAAAATGAGATGGCTCATACATGGTATGGATATTATTGGCCGACCATAACGCGAGATTGCATAAAATATGCAAGAGGTTGTATAAAATGCCAGAAATATGGTAAAGTTAGTCGTGCACCCACCACAAATTTAAAATCTATTATTAAACCTTGGCCATTTCAAGGATGGGCTCATTCGACTTGAGGACACGCCTTTGTCTTATTGGCCATGGATTATTTTACCAAGTGGTTAGAGGCAAAAGCATATTGAAACATCACTTCAAGTGATGTAAATCAATTTGTGAGGGAAAATACACTCATGAGATTTGGAATCCCTGAGATGATTACAATGGATCAGGCTAGAGTTTTTAATAGTCAAGAAGTTGTTGAATACTTAGATCAGCTTTCAGTCAGATTGGTTAACTCAACTCCCTATTATGCTCAAGCAAATGGGCAAGCAGAGGCTTCGAACAAAACCATAAAAAATGGGATAGGAAAGATGATCAAAGATATTCCAAGGGATTGGCATAACCTGTTACTCGATTGCCTTTGGGCATATCGAACAAGCAAGAGGGATAACACTAATGTATCCCCTTTTTAAATGGTTTACGAACACGAGGCCGTTATACCACTAGAGATAAATGTAAGGTCAATCAGAGTAGCTAGGCAATCATTACTAACCAGTAATGAATGTAAGGAAAGAATGAATATCGAGTCATAAGACCATCAGATCATGCAACTCGAGGCTTTACACAAAATAGAGCAACAAAAGAAACAAGTAGAGAAGTGTTATAACAAACGCGTAAAGAAGAAAGTGTTTAACAAAGGAGAGAATGTATGGAAAGTAGTACTCCCAGAAGGGATAAGGGACCCATAATGGGGAAAATGGTCACCTAATTGGGAAGGACCCTTTATAATAGACAAAATATTGTCAGGAAACGCCTAAAAATTGATGTACGAAAATGGGAACGAAATCGGACGAGCCATAAATGGCGAGTACCTTAAGTGATTTTTTCCCACAATATGGGAAATGCATCGAGATACTATCCGGAAGAGTTGTCCAGAATTATGGTAAAATATGTACCAGGATTAAAAGTGAAAAGTTATCATATAGAGAAACGAAATAGTAAAAAAAAGAAAGAACCGTCTCGAATGCTGACGAGCATGAATGTACACATGAGCTGGTTACCAAAAGTCGAATAGAAAAGATGTCCAAAAAATACAAATAGAGACAGAATTCTTGCTCCTGTCAGCAAGAATCAGGCCACAACAAAAGAAAAGTTTGTTTAAAGGAAAAGCTTAGGCAAGATAAATTTTGAACAAAGAGTTTAAAGCCGCCACAGACAACATTCGAATCACGGATGCGTCGTCAAGGTCCTTAGCCCTTTGAAGCAGGCTAAGTAGGGGGTGGACTTTTGAGCAGTATGACACCGCTTCTAAATGTTTTCAAGCCTAGCACATAAGGTATCCCTCTGTTCCGTCAGCTCCGCGATCTGAAGGTCAATAGCTCGAATCTGACCATGAATAATGTCACCAAAACGCACAAGATCAGCGAGCCTATTATTCCTATAAAGGAGTTTAGCCTCCATCTCCTTGAAGTCCTAGGGAGATTTGGCAGCAATAGCTCGAGCAGTGGAGTCTTGAAATGAGTCCATGCTGGCATATATGTGACGTGCCAGGTCCTCCATGGTATCGAACACCCCAGGGGTCAAGGACCTGCGATAGAGAAGTCCTTGAACGAACTCCAACAGGTGCAATGCTGATGGGAGGTTTGAGTCTGATTGACTCACTTTCTCGAGCAAATTGCATCAATCAGCCTTAAGGCTCGAAGCACTGGCCCGCCGAGGAGATAAAAAATATAAGAACAATTGGGAATGCAACTCGTGTGGGGCTACAAAAGAAGAGTATAAGGTTAAGCAACTTTCCTAAGAAAAGTGAAGGAAAGGAAATGCAATGAGTAGGAACATACCTATGTGGACGTCAGAAGAGGTGGATGACTCTTCTGATGAACTAGGACCCTCACCACCACGGTTCGAGGGCCCTGCAAGAGGGGAGCCGAAATAATCGTCCCTAGGATGGAACAAGTCTGAACCAGTGGCCTAAGAAGGGTCTTCTCCTCCATACAAAATCATAGCCATAAGGCAAGGACTTGGAGACTCAACCATCTCTTCGACACCAACCTTATGTGGCGTCCCAACCTCCTTGTCATCCTTCGAAAGGACCGCGGTCGAAGGGCTAGGGCTGGAGGCTCCGACTGCCTTCTCTTCCTTCGAAGGAGAAGACTCCAAGGTCTTAGACGGGGTTGGCTCTGCCTCAGAAGGTACAATCCTCCCCTTCAAAGGAGAAGGAGAATAGATATCTTTCCCTTTCGAAGAAGACAAGAGGGTTATGAAAAGAGAAGCGAGAACAACCTCATCAACCGCAACATCTTCGGAGAAGGAAGAACGACTAAAATCAAACAAGAAAAAAGAATCTTGAAACCAAAGGGGAAAAGAACACTCACCAGAGATGGGCAAGATGGGTGAAACAAGTTTCTTAACCTGGGCTTTGTCCTGCCTGGGAGAAATTCCCACCATTACACCCTCAGAAAGAGGCCTCTCCTCAGCTACGTCCTCTTGAGCAGGAGGAGGAAAAAAGACTGGTTGTGGCTCCACCTCTCGAGGAGGAACGACACTCGATGTCGACTCACCTATCTGGAGAGTGTCCCCAGAAGCACTGGTAATACCCTCGAGAGGGGTAGACACCACTCCATGATCAATAGTTGGGGACCGAACAGATAGGGGTACAAGGGGAATGCACATTGAGGGTGAAGGGACCTCAAGTGACACTCCTAAAATAAAAAAGAACAAGAGCAGGAAACGAAATGTAAAATCCTTTGTAAGAGTGAAAAAGCATACAACGAGAAAAGATACATGTGGTGGACCTTCGACAACGAATTAAAGGCACCTATGGGGAGCTCTAAGCCTCGTCCTCATCTTGAAAAACCACATCGAGAGATTGAGCCAGAGGAGGAGTTTCTTCCACCATCTTCGATGCTACTGGACCCTTCAAACTGGAAGACTTCAAAACTTCTGCAAACAAGATTACACAAAAGTATGGTAAGTATATCAAAACAACTATGCAGAAAGCACGATAGGGATAGAAAAAGGAGTCAAACCTGTCGAGCACCTGGTCTTTCGATAGACCTTAACTTCCTTCGAATAAGGACATGGCTGAAGAGATTGGGCCAATCTCTTGGATGGCTTGTCTTCATGCTCTTTTGAGCACTGCTCGAGGATCAAAGTCTTCCTCTTATGAGAAGGAGATTGAGTTTGAGCCCCAAGCTAGGAGGAGTAGCATAGATAACCGTCAAAAAATGAGAAATATCAATAGAATAAAGGTGTATAATGTGAATACCTGTGGGGAGAAACGCTTGAAGACTATCTCCCTTGATTTCTTTGTAATTTAGACGCTCCAACAGAGAGAGAGCTAGAAATCACCTCATCCGGCTCAAGATTCAAGCCAGAAAACTTAGACCACCAACGTTGGAAGCCCTGCGAGCATCGAATGGTTCGGTACCAAGGGAAGGCTTCATCATCTCGAAGTCTGACAGAACAATGGAGAGACAAAACTAGCTCAGCCTCGTAAGGCTTCGCATTTTGGCCAAGCCACAACAAATTCAAGCACTTGTGCCACAACCAATTCAACATTTGAAAGAGCGGGACGACAGTGTTCTGGGGGATTCCAAACTGACGGGCAACCAAGTAAAAAGGCCAAGACAACATCTAAGAAGCAGTAAACATCGAAAGAAGACATATACTTCGAAGAAAATTCTAGTCTTACCTGAGGGTTATAGACTTTAACATCTATCTGGCTGGAGTCTGGATACAAGAGATCTCTCGATTGTAATATCAACGTCCAATGGTCGCGATGAGATTCGTCAGCAAAGGTGAGAGGGTTGAGCTCTTGAAGCCATTCTGGGACTAGCCTTTCCCCAAGGGAAGTCTGGCCAGCTTGTGGGCTCAAGTTGGCATACGGTGTCCAACATGTCTCAAAACCAGGGCTGAAGAGTTGCACCACCACCCTGGGAAGAGATGAAGGCGACAAGTTTTTGGCATGACAGAAGATAGCCTCCGCGAAGCTACACCAACTGTCGCTTCAAAAGGTGTAACACTTGAATTCGCACTGGTCACGTTGGACGATGCTGATCTCGAAGCCAGAGTTCACTTGCTCTAAAGTTTTAGAATCCACCAATGAGGGGAAATGGAGAAAGACCCAATAGGTCAGGAGCCACAAGGGCGAAGAGTTTTTGTGAATCATATTGTCGGAACATCCCAGCTCGAGGAAATGGAACATACTCCGATAAAAATGAGAAAGAAGAAAAGGGGCCAATCAAATAGGACCACAGTAGCAGCAACATTGGCAGCAAGGACAAGAAAAGTCCTACTAACATTCACACCTTGAATTATTAGGAGACGGCATAGGGCATAATCAATGAAAAGAGCCACCTCCCCATCTGAAACGGCCTCGTCATAGGCAAGGTCCTCGAATTGCTAGATTAACTTCGAATAAGAAATATTTGAAATTTTCCCATACTTCTTTAAGATGTCACATGCCCCGTCATAATAAGACTGGGCACCCCCAACAAGAAGTTGGGTAGACATCGAGGCACCAGCTGGAGAAAGGCCGGTGATGAAAGCAATATCCTTAAGAGTCACAGTACGGATGCCATGTCCCAAAACAAAGCAATTAATGGAAGGATTCCAAAAAGGGAGGAGGGCCGAAGTAACAACACCCTCGAAAGGAAAAGAAGTGTAGCAGCTAAGGCGCAGAAACCCAAGAATCCTGTTGTCAGACCAACGGGAGTGAAGATTTCTCAATCAATCGAGACGATTGAACCAGACTTTGGGATTGTGATTTGCCCAACAATTGATGTGTTTTGTCTCAGGCTTAGTATACCACCTTCGACAACATAAGGTTGCTTTTGGATCAAAAGCAATAGTGGGGTAAGTTGTTGAGACAGGGAAGACGGAGGAAAGATCGTCAGTAATAGCCATATTACCTAGCACAGCTTTATGAGAAAGAAGTGGGCCAAGGGTAAAGGCCTCAAGTTCATCCCCAGCTGATACAGGAGCAGATGGAGGGACTCGAATGGAAAATGTGAGCTTCATGATGCGGTGAGGAGCATAAGCAGTGGGGTAAATATAGAGGATCTTAAAAATCTCAAGGACCTCAGGAGAATCTCAATGATCCTCCTCAGAGATGTGAGGGAATGGGGAAGATGGAGAAGACATGCTTCAAGTCGTAACTAAAATGGAGAAAAGGGGCGAAATTCGAAGACGATAGAGAAAATAGAGAGATTTAGCAAGGAGAGGAAAAGGCAGAAATGAGAGAATGGGAGTGAGGAAGTGGAAAGAGTGGGGATGATGCTTCAATTTAAAAGATCATGGAGCATTTAATGCAAACAATGAGTTTGTTTGTAGAAAGTAGCGCCAAAAACGGCTACTACCTATTAGGATGTCAAGTCCTTAAAAGCAGAGTTATAACATACATGGACTTGACCCATCCATGTATATTAGGGGCACAACTTGTTAACCAATAAAATATTGGGCTACCCCTGTGATGATGGGCTGTCTTTGAAGATTAGAAGCACAAGGCCCAAAAGACACTAATTGACCCAAAGAAGTTATTAAAAATGAGCTTTAGAAAATGAATAAGACCAAGACGTGTTCACAAAAGAATATGAATTATATACAAAAGGTATATAGACATCTAATTACGAATTAATTAAATGGATTAGACGAATGTCACCCGTAGTAAAAATAGGACGACCAAAATATTTATTCAACCTAAGTATAAATGTGCGAATATACACTAATTGTACGGTCTGAAATATTTAATGTATTCTATTAGAAACATAGAAATATGCCATACGTGGGGTTATCTTATGTTCATTATACTACATTTATCCAAGATATGGATAAAGAGTCCTATATAAGGCTAAAGGGAAAATACAAACGTGCAACGCAGTTATATACTTCTGAAAGTTTAACTTCACATAAACCAATACCCCACGTCCCAAAAACAGAAAGGGGAAAGGAAAAGCAGAAAATTTGGTGCTCGGAGAAGGCAGTTGGAGCAGTTACAATGCGATGAGCAAGGCGACAACTTTCAAAAGTTGAAGAAAAACACCAAGAAGAGACCTCTATAAATAGGGGAAGAGGGAGCAGGAAGAACACACACGAACATCTTGCGGCAAGCATAAATTTATTTTCTTTTCGTAGGAGTAGACATAATGTTGTAACTAGGTTTATTACACTTTCCTTAGGAGTACATTAATATAGCTTGGTCACGACATTCTAGCTACAATTCGGCTTCGACAAGAAGAAGGTTGTCCTTAGGAGAAGTCATCTTCCACGGTTCGCCTAGTATGGAGCTATCACCTTCAAACTAAGTTTTTCTTTTTGTAATGTTTATCCAAGTTAGGCCTTTCGAACAGGGCCTAGCTCCCTTGAACATGTAACATCGATATGAATGCATTTTCTCTAAGTTCTTGTCATTTTAAGTTTTTGTTGCCTTGTTTCATACATTTCAACCAGAATATATATTGAGAATTCAACATGTCCTTTGATCAGTTCGTCGTAATTTTAAAACATGAAGTCAAATTTGCGGTCCCAGTAGTGTAAGCGATAGTGGTGACCCAAATCAGGTCCTGGAACAGCTGCCCTGGTCGGGCCCCAGAGGGAAGTCCTAGACACGCTTCCCAAGCCCGGCCTCTGGACCTCTCGAAGAGGGCCCAAGACTTGGCCATTTTGTTAGAGCGGTAACAGTGTGCGTAAGCAGATAATACGGTTAAGTTAGGCCTGAAATTGCTCATAGTATATTTCATCTCAATGGCAAATGAGATTACGATGGACTCCTGGTGATGTGTGGGTGAATTGATAATGGGACAATGGTATTAGAAGTTATGAATACATTGGTGGTTTTTCATGTCACTTGGGTGAGATGAGAATTTTAATAGACAAAATATGTTATTATGATTTATACATGTTACGATGCTTATCGAAATGATATGGTGAGTTTGAGGCTAAGTACAAGGTGGAGGCATTTTCAAATATTAAACATGAGTACCTATTGAAGAACTACATAAATACTAAGAAGTTGATTAAGGACATTGTTGAAGTTTTAAAAGCATGTCCATATTTTGGAGATGAACATAGTGAAATGATTATAATGGTGGAGGAGGATTTAGACTAGTTTTTAATGTTGAGTGAAGAATTATGGTATTCATTCGAAAAAAAATGTACATAAATGACAAGTTACTGAAGTGTATTACTATGACTAAATGTGACCATAGAAATTTTGACGTTATGCGTATTCATCGAGAATCTAGAAGTTATAAAATATCGTATATAGTCGAAGTTGGAGGGATGACCGAAAGAGTTTTACATCTTCACTTGGTATGAAGTTGGGCCAGGTGCGTTAGGTTAAAGGTGTAGCAAACATGTTAGGGAGTCATCTATAGAACACAAAAAGCTCAACGCGTAATTGAACTCTTTGAAGATTGGCAAAAGAAATTATTAGGTATAAGGACCGAAAGGTATACGTACACATACTTGTGAAAATTGTCGAGGACGAGTTATAACTTGAGATTTATATGGTTTCACTGGAGTACTTATGGTGAAAATTGCTTATGGTTGGGTCCATCATATATGATTGTGATGGTTAAAGTGTAATGTTAATGTTTGGTAAAAGAGAGAGAAATAAGGTGAAGATGGATATGTTTTCTTGGATAGTAATTCAAGTTTCGGAACTACGGAATAAAGGATAATGCCTGGAAGCACCAAAAAAAAATTTATTGAAAAGGGTAAGTAGCATTGATTTGGCGATTACAAGAATATGATTTTGTAAGCTTTGCTCGCGGACACAATTACTTGACACAAGTTTGAGTTAAATATTGAGAAAGGTGTTTGTTATGCCTAGAATATATGGTGACGTGACCACCTCGAATGGTATCACCTTGCGGCTTCGTCGTTAGTGGTGGATCACGCCACCATGCGGACCCCTCACCTCGCGATACACGCTTCATGGGCGATGCTTAGATCGCAGACGGTCTTCCTTGGTCAACAGGATAGCTGGCAGGCCCAATTGACAGCAAATAGTTGTAGGCCATTGTGTTTGGAGGCCCATTTACCCAATCAAGGCCAATGTGGCAGGTTCCGATTGGCTACATACTCCCCAAGGAGTCTACAAATAGGACCCTTGACCTTCTCGGAAAGGTAACACACATAACACTCTGCAAGACTTATTTGCTCACCTTGGAGTGAACAATTTTTCTTGCATTCTCACTCATGTCTGTCACCTCTTTCTTGACTGACTTAAGCATTGGAGGGCCGTTCCCCAGATCATGCCAAGGACAGTTCACGTGTGCTCATTTTGCAGGCATCACGGATCAAAGTCAACCTCACGTCAAGCGAAGCTTTTTACCTCTTGCAAGACCTCCCTTTGACATCTCAAGGATCACTACAAAAACTGTCAAAACATTTGGGGCCGTCAGTGGGGAGTGACTTTCAGGTGTATGAGATTGAGTAGTGATAAACATATCCCAACACCAACTTTGAAGAGAACCATGTCTCATCAGAACGACGTGGAAGAGTCTATTGCCAACACTCCGCCGAATGAGATCCAGCGGAACGTAATCCCTCATGCTCATCTAGAGCAGATCGTTCATCGGGTTCAATAGGAAACTAAGGAAGAGATGTGGGATGAACTTCGAGCGATGCTCCAAGACCAGTCCCAGAAGTCCGACAACACGCCGGCCCCATCACCCACCACAGTGGTGATGAACTCATGACCATGCACTATTTTAAGTCGTGAGAGCTCCACTCACTCTGCTGGACCTGGGCCACGGCCTAAGCGAAATGATACGAACATTCTACATGCTACCACAAGGCCGCTTGTTTAAAATAGAGCGAGCTAACATTAACTTGCGCTAGTTCTTGAACTCCCGCAAGAAGGATGATCCAGTTCTCACTGAGTAATTGTCTGTCAATCTCCGCCACTTCCTTCGAAAGAAAGAGGAGGAGAGAATACTTGGGGGCATAAGATTTAAGCCTTATTTACCATCCCGGCAGGGAAAGTTGCCGGAGAATACCACCACGGGTGTATAGACGGAACTGACTAGGCAAACCCCGTTTGCTGACATGATTATAAATCAGCCCATTCCTCAAGAAGTGAGACTTGGAAAGATTAAGAAATATGGCGGTGCCACCTCACCAACTGAACACCTCATGGCGTATGACGTCGCAATGATGACCCAAAACCTAACTAAGGCGGTCTTGTGCCGGTTCTTTGTGGGAACCCTAGAAGGTTTGGCCCTGAAATGGCTGAACTCGCTCCCACGAGGTAGCGTGTACTGCTTTAGGCAGTTGGCTGACCTCTTCGCAAGTAACATTTTGTGGTAAACGAACGTGAAAGCAAGACGGTCGAATACCTGCTTAAAGTTAAGTAGGGGCAAAATGAGACCGCGAAGAAGTATGTTCAACGGTTCCCGGATCAATGCCTTGAGATTGAGAACCTCTTCTACAAAAACGCGTGTTGTGCGTCATCAAAAATCGAGTTGAACCAGCGGAAAATGATGAACCCAAACATGCTGTTTAATGAGTCTCGTTATGTGGCGATGCAGATCATCGCGTCGCAGGAACTCTCAAATTGCAACCTGGTGACTTGAAATGAAAGGAGTACAATCCATGGCAAGGAAACCTACCTCACCACAACAAGAAAAGCAAGAGAAGGGGTGGTGAAAGCCTCAATGTCGAAAAACCTCACTTCAAAGGTGATCGAGGTGGCAAAGGAGGGCGTGGTGGTGGAAGGAACCATCAGGGCAAGGCCGCTTACAAGGCCCCAGAGGCTCCTGAGGTCAACAAAATTTTGAACTGTAACCAAGAAGCGATCTATGCAAAGATGGACCAGAACCTCATGCCTAAAGCGACCCCAATGAAGGAATCAGAGAAAGGTGGATATTACTTTTGCCACAACCACAGGGAGAATGAGCACTTCACGAGATACTGCCGCGAGCTCCGGCGTAACCTCGCGAAGTTGGAAAAGGAGGGAAAAATAATTGACTTCCTCAAAGATAAGAACAAGACTTCCGCTTCGCAAAGCCGGGGGGCAAGTAGCTGAGATGACTCATCTGACTCTGGGCGACCAACCACAAGGTCGTCTCCATTATATCTGGCGCCCGTGCTTGCGGAGGTGTGATGTCGAAACCAAGAAAAGCTCACTTGCATTCTCTCGGTCAGGCCATGATGGTCAAGAAAGGACTGAAATTTGAAAAACCCTTCACATTCGATGACATTGACGCCAGGGTGCTTCAATACACTAATGATGACCCCCCTGGTTGTCAAGATCAAGGTATCCAACACTTTGGTAAAACGAACACTGATTGATACCAGAAGTTCCATTGACGTGATCACATCATACTGTCTGAGCTTGGTTATGACCTGAAGAAAATCATTCCCCTAAACTACCAAGTCGTTGGATTTGGGGCAACGAGGTACATCCCATCGGGTCGGTCCTGTAGACACCAAATTTAGGTTCACTTTTTTTATGTTTTAATAAAATGGGTCATTTAATTTTTTAATAGTTATTAATATCAAGAAAATCGCATAATAATATAAAGTATTGAAAACCCATAAAATTAGAAAACTTTGAAAATCCAAAAAAATCAAAAATATCAAAAGCCAAAAAATATTTTTTTGTTAGCTAAGTTTAATTAGTTAAGTTCACATTTTATTTTTGGGCTAGCCCTTTAGACAAATACACATTGATCCACTAGGCTCATATCTACAACCCAAGCAAAAACAAAACAAAACAATATAATACAAAAGATAAAACAAGGAAAAACAAGAAAAACAAAAAAAAGAGACAATCGAAAAAGAGAATTAAAAAAGAAAATGGAAAAAGAGGAAAGGAAAGCAAAAAGAATCAAAAGAGAAAAAGAAAAGGAAAAGAAAAAAAAGAAACAAACACAAAAAATCTCACAGTGAGTGCCGTGAGTTTGTTGTTACAAAGAGAACATTGACTTTCTTTTTTTTCATTTTGATTTTGTAGGATTTTTTTTTGTACCAACTAAGTACATGACTGACTAGTCTAAATTTGGGCTACTAAAGTCACTCTTGTCCCCTAGTAAAGTAACCTTGTCCCCCCTAAATTAATCTCACCCTTCTAATAGTGTACTATTTATTTTTAGCCATTGATTTAATATTACCACAATATTCTTTGTGTCTTCTAATCATAACCCTTATTTTGGTAAAACTAATCTAAACCCTAGATTTGTATAAAA
>ONZA01015338.1:28955-39091 GCA_900322205.1 Kewa caespitosa | reverse complement strand
TGATAAATAATTTTATAATTCTTTAGATGGTCCAAATCATGTTTGATAATTTGGAGTCAAAGTAAATCCAAGCCCAAAGGTATCTACTATGGGCATAACCCAAAGGACTTGAAATTTCAATCATTGGCATAGTGTTGAGCATAGGGAATGATTTTGAATGAGTCGGCTCCTTGCGGGGTTACCTACATATCCGAATGAGAATCAAGCCGAACGTAGTTCATACAAAGTGATGTAAATGATGTCGATTGGTTTTTAGGATTTAGGCCGGGCCCTTGCGGGTTACCTACGTATCCGAATGGAAATCAGGCCGAACGTAGTTCAAGATGATAAAAGATTTTGCTTTGTTAGTTTTTGCTTGCCTAATATTATCTTGGATATATATGGGCGTTATACGATTATGAAACTTGGGAATTATGCGTAAAAAAATTTCAAATTGATCCAAATTGGTTAGTTGTGAAAACTCAATTCCATCTAGATCCAAGAGTAAGACCGCCCCTTCGGAAAGGATCTTCTTAATTATATACGGTCTCGACCAATTTGGGCTAAATTTACCGCGTAGGTCACATGTAGGTGCTCAGTTCTCTTTCAAAACCAAGTTGCCTTCTTTTAGCGATCGTGGTCATACCTTTTTAATGAAGGTGCGAGCCACCCTTCTTTGATACATTTGAACATTGTGTAAGGCATTTCTACGCCTTTCATCTAGCACGACTAAGTATTCGTATCTTTCTTTTACCCAGTCGGCCTCGAAAATATCACTTTCTAAGACTACCCTAAGGGAAGATATCTCTACCTCAATGGGAAGGATTGCCTCCATTAGTTCGGATATTTCATCTAGACCAATTTCAAAAATTTGAGGTTTATCGTTGGTTCCCAAGTTAATCGTCTCGGTTTTTTTAGTTACCGAGGTTTTTTGTTCATGTTCGAGCATGGCCCACATGAGTGACTTATCGTCAGTAGGTTCATTGGCAAAACAATCCAAGGAGTAAGCAAAATCATCATTCATTTTATTAATATCATTAAAGCGTACATCAATGGAAGGATCATACACTTTGGGAATGGGGGAGCCTAGCTTCCTAATCCTCTTGAGAGGAGAGTGTTCTACACTAGCATCAGAATCAAAATCGCTAGAGCTACTAGAATCTGAGTCGCTTGACTCGAACATAGGTCTTTCTCCTATGGTGATGTTGAACTTGCACCCGTCGGAAGCTGTCCATTTGCAAGTGTGGCGCCATCCCTCAATCGTTCCAGTGACGGGTGCAATTAGCTCAGAGGGATCGAACTCTTGCTTCTAGATGGCTAGAATCTTCTCGTGGCGGGATCTTCTCTTGCCCGAAAAGGAGATCGAATGCATTGTGAGGTAAGGGTTGAGCCCAATCAAGTGGGGGTTGGTCCTGAAGCTTAGGGATTTCATTTTCTAGAACGTTGCCATCCTCGAATATTTCAAATTCTGAAATTAATGTGCCTCCTTATTTAAGGTAATGTGGCTCAGGAAATCCGTAGTAAGGGAATTTATCGTCTGCCCGGACAAATCGTCCGTTCAGGGTGTGAGGATAAATAAGCTTGGGGCTATCGAAGGGAATGCCTTCTCGTATGACCCTTTTTCTTCTTGCCTCCATCGACATTGATTCTTTAATTTCATGAATTGAGGGAGCATAGCCTAGGCCAAACATGAGGTTCATGGATTGTGCCCACCGAAAAGAACTCAAGCCCTGGGCGTGCTTTCCTAAACCCATCCCGGGCATGTAGACTTGTTTCCGAAGGATGGCGTTGACATGGAGGTTGGAATAAGGATCAAAGTCAAACGAAACTTGTTCGTCCTCAATGGCGTATATTTTGGGGTTGAAGCCCTAAAAGTTCTCGTCTTCTTCACCATGGTCTATTTTTAAGACGGGAGTCTTGGACAAGATGACCTTCATTTGGTCAGCCTCTATCACAAGGACTTTCCCCTCTACGACCATTTTGACTTTTTGGTGAAGGGTGGATGGGACAACTTTGATGCTATGTAACCAAGGTCATCCTAAGAGTAAGTTAAACGTGGAGGGTATATCGATGACAAAGAAAGTGACTCGTTTTTCTATGACACCAGCAGTGACATCGATGCTAATGGTGTCGAGCATGCTTCTCCTAGAATTATCGTAGGCTCGTAAGCCCTGCGATATTTGTGCAAGGTCGTATTGAGTGCCTAGTCATTTTGCATTTCCATGTGGGAAAACATTGACCGCGGAGCCGTTATCAATGAGTTCTATGGGAACGTGATGTTGGTTACACGTCATCGTAAGGTATAGTGCCTTATAATGGTTTCGACCTTCTTTAGGTAGATCCTTGTCCAAAAATGTGATCGTGTTTGGCGATCTTTCCTCCATCAAGAAGCTTACAAGCTGGGAGGGAGACGTTTCAGGCAAGATATTTATTTTGTTGAGTTCAACAAGGAGTGCTTGCCTATGCTCCAGAGATGATGCTAAAAGCTGCCAAACGGTGACGTCGGCTTTCATCCTTTTGAGTTGTTTTAACAAACTGTTATCGAGTGGTTCTTGTGCCACTACTTCTTTTCCCTTGTTGGTTGGGTTATCGTTGGTCAGGTATGGACCGTCTTTCCTCCCATAAAATCTTTCCGACCAAGTCATATTGTCGACTTCATTTTCCCAAACCTCATGTTTGGAAAGCCATGCGTCCTCATAAATTTTGTCACACTTTAGGGATGCATCCCATGCATCCTCTTCATCGCTGTCCCATATACCGTTGATGGTTGAGTGACCATGAGGTGACACGGGTTCGATAAGTAAAGGGGGATTGAAGCCTAGGTCGTCCTCGATTTTAGCAAAAATGGACTCCTCGTGATATGTGAGGGGTTCTTATTGTTATTCGGGGTGCGTTCTGCCTTAGGTAATGGTAAAGTGCCATTATCAATAAGATCTTGGACAACGTATCTTAAAGTCCAACACTTATTTGTCTCGTGGCCCTTGCAACGGTGATACTTACAATATTTTGACGTATCATAGCTCTTGGACCTTTTGTCCTCTGGGACATCAGGAGTGGGCCCAATTGGTTGTAAATAATTTTTTTTGACAAGACGCTCGAGAGCTTGGGTGATAGTCATTCCCAATGGGGCAAAGGCTCACCGCTCCAGGCTTTGAGGCGCGCCCTCATTGACGGCATTAACCTCGTTCACCTTTGAGGTATTGCTCTTCTTAGTGGTGTTATTATTATTGTTTCCCTTAGTCCATTTCGCTTCTGAATTGGGAAGCTCGTCCTCTATTGCCAGTCCTACCTCTGTAAGTTGGAGGAAGTTGCTTATGGGTTGGAAAATGAGGTGTTTCTTAAACTCGGGCCTTAAATTGCATATCACGGTACGCACTTGGTCTCTTTCTGAGGGCCTATTCACCATGTGGGGAGCCCTTTCTCGCCACCTAGTGACGAAGGTCATAAAAGCCTCACCTGTTAGATGTTTTGTGGCTTCTAATTCTCGCATAGTAGCGAAAAGTTTGGTATCGTGTAAGTACTGTGCTAGGAACTCTCTCCTTATATCCTCCTATTTTTTGACTCGTTCAGTGTCGAGTCCATAATACCAACTAGAGGCAGGTCCATCTAAGGACATAGGGAAGATGTGGGGAAATAGCTCCTTATCGATACCCTTTAAAGTGAGGGTATTGGTAAAAGCCCTAAGATGGGTCCTAGGGTTGTCAGTGCTCTTGAATTTGGGTAGGTCCGAAAGGACCATCATATCGAGTAAAGTGCCCGTGAGGTTAGGGGTCATCCCCTCAATGTCATGGTATTGGTTGAGAAGCTTATTATGTTTCAGGACGGTCTCGACTTTTTTCAGTTCACCCTTGATTGGGTCAACTTCCTTAGCAATCTTAGTTTCTAGTTGGTCTACCTTTTCAGCTAAGTTCTGAAAGATTTTACGGGAGGAAAAACAGTCCTACCAACGGTGTGTTGGCCATTTTGAATGTGAGTTGACGTACCAATGGTGGAGGTGGTGACTTGATTTTGGGAGAGAGGGACGGAGTCGAGAACGGGAGTGGTGGAGACGATGTCCTACGAAGTCTATTATCTGCGCCGCGAATCCAACGAACGGTTCTTTCCCTAGAGTTAATTTGGGAACTAAGTTAGAAGGGTAGGTCCCAAAATAAAAGTAGAAATCCTAAACTTCTAAGGGGAAAAATGAACTGTAAAGCCCCCCGGTTTACGGTTCGATCCACATGCAATGCAAATATGTAATGCAAATGTCAAGCATGCGAATGCAACATGCTCTTCTATGCTTATACCTATACAATGGCTCTAGTTTTCTAAGGTTGAAAATTATAGGTTAGGGAAATAAGGCTCCCACGACATACGGGGTGCTTACAACGTTATGGAATGCATAAGCGTCGTAAGTTACCATTTTCGCTTCCATCGAATGGATGAAAGAAAAGGTCGTGAGTGGAGAGTCGTTTACAATATGCATGGAGAATCTAATGGACCCTCCATGTAATCAAACTCGTCCCCTAGGGATTGATCATGGGTTACTTAGTGCACGTACGCATGATACTACATGTAATCTAATTGGAACTTTTGTAATTCGATTTGGTTCCAAAAGTAAATTAATCCTAAATGTTTTCTAAGTCATTTCATCATTCAATTTAGTTAGATTTTTAACATGCATATTCATTTGTCCATAATCAATCAAATAATTAAATAAATATGTCCATGGGAAATAAAACGTTACCGAAAGGGCAACTAAATAAATATAATAATAAAATAAATTATAATATGCAAATATAAGTCTTTTAACCCTAAGAAGTAATATTTAGTAATTTCTTTTCAAAATTATATGACTTTATAAAAAATCAAAAAAATAAAATAAAATGCCAAAAATAAATAAAAAGAAGAATAAATTGCTGAAAAGAAAGAAAATTAAATAAAAAAATAAATAAAGGCCAAAAATGTGAAAAATAAAAAAGAGGCAGAATTTACAATAAACCTAAAATGTCGAAAATAATAATAACAAAAATAAATAATAAACAGAAAAATAAATAAAAATACATATACATATATATACATAAAATGAAAATAAAGTCATTTAATTTAGAAAAAATAACATTAAGTTGTTATTACCCCAAATCCATGAACTAAAAATGAAGACAAATATATGTGCATGACAGGAAAATAAAAAAAAAATATTTGTCTAAAAGTAAAGAAAATAATATTGAATTATCATTTTCTCCAATTGTGAAACATAAATAGAACTAAAAGAAAGTAAAGAGAATAAATATATGAAAAAATCACAACTCCTCTCCTAAGGAGTGCCTTAGGAGGGGAGGACCTGGGAGTCTACCTTTGGTCGGGATGCTCATTGGAATGTCCTATACGCGAAATTTTGTGGTTCGGTTTTATGTTTAAAGGGGTTTATTGTACTTTTTGGGCTTAGAAAAATTGTATAATGTACACACAAAAATGCCTAAGCTTGAGGGAAGGAGTATTCTAGTTGATAGGAGTATTTTGGCAGAGTTTAGGGTTGTAATTTGTTGTTATGTCTTATGGTTAATGCATGGGTTTATATAGGATCGAAAAATTTAACGCACCTTGGCCCAGCGAATATGCATAAATTCGTTGGAGCACAACGCTTATGCCTTTATTCGTTCAGTTCCCAGCAAATATGATGATATTAGCTGGAAGCTGAACCATGAACATGGGTGAAAGCGGTCAAGAAAGCTCAATAGACAGCGAATATGAGATCAATTCGCTACAGGGCCCATCGAATATGTTGATATTTGGTGGGTGCCAAATGATATTCCCTGTAATCGCTGGATGGGCAGAGATTATGTTCATAATCGTTGGCTTTTGATTTCTCTCGTTTGTTACATTTTGGCTTTCCTTGGTCGACAAGGTTATTTGGAAGGATCTAGAAGCTTCAAGGGTGAGGTGAAATGACCGTTTGTCCCTTTGACTTCGGTTGACTTAGACTTTTTCGATTTTTTTTAATTTCGAGTATTAGAAATATCCAGGAACAGTTACGTAGACTATTTATCGTCGTTGAGTCATTTGGGGGACACTATTTTGGTTTCAACAACTATATATTCAAATATATCTCCTTCTGGGGAGGAGATTATTACCCCAACTCCATTTTCGCCCTTGCAACATGATCAATCGACACTTACAGACCAGTGGTCAATCCAGGCCTTCGGGACGTGATCCGAAGGCGTCAACTATGCGACAAAATCTGCCAGGGCTTGGCTGCTGATTGCTCTTTGTGGCTCGTAGGTGATGTCGTAGTAGGTTAGCTCGTGAGCCCATATTTGGACCCTGCCGACGGACTCAAGTCTACCAAGCAACTTCTTCAGTGTGCGGTTGGTGGAGACTACGACTTGATGCTCCTGAAAGTAGGTTCTCAATTTTCTCGAACTAATGAGGACCCCGAGGGTGAATTTCTCAAAAATCGTGTACCTGAATTGTGCCCCACTTAAGGCATGGCTGGTGAAGTACACCGGCTCTTGTACTTTGTCATTTTCTGTGACCAGTACTAAAGCAACTGTTTTTTCTGATGCTGCGAGGTAGATAAATAAATGTTCTCTTGTTTTTGGGAAGGAGATCCGAGGCAGATGCCCGATGTAGGACTTTAGCTTCTCAAATGTCTCCTGGACTTCTTGCCCCTATTCAAACTTGGTTCCCTTCCTCAATGCTTTGAAGAAGGGGGCACACTTGTCTGCCAATTTGGACACAAAACGATTCAATGCTGCTATGCATCATGTGAGCTATTGGATGTCCCGGATACACTTCGGAGGCTCCATCTTTTGGACAGCTTGCACCTTCTCAGGGTTAGCCCCTTTTGCTAACCATGAATGCGAGGAACTTTCCACCGCGCACCCCAAATACACATTTGCTGGGGTGTAACTTCATCTGATTATTCCTAAGGGTCTCAAAAAGTTTCCCTCAGGTTGTCCACATGAATGCACGACTTAGCGCTCTTCGTGATTAGATCCTCAACATAAGCTTCCAAGTTCCTGCCGATTCGGTCTTTGAAAACCTTTTGCACTCGTCGCTAGAATGTGGCTCTTGCATTTTTTCAAGCTGAATGACATCATTTTGTAGCAGAATACTTTTTCGTTAGTGATAAAGGCCGTAGAGCTTTGATCCTTTTTACTCATGAAGACGTGGTGGTACCCGGAGAAGGCGTCCATGAAGCTTAGTCGCTCGTGGCCACTTGTGGAATCTACTAGCTTATCTACACACATTCTCCATGCTCCTCTTGCCTTTTTTTACCATGACCACGTTTGCAAGCCACTTCGGATACTCACATTCCTTGATAAAACCTACTTCCAGGAGCTTTCGTACTTCTTTGGTGGCGGCTCTACTTCGCTCCTCCCTGAGGTGCCTTTTCTTTAGTTTCATCGGCTTTATCTTTGGGTTGATTCTAAGGTTGTGTTCGATGAGTTCCCTGCTGATCCCTGACATTTCATTGGGCCCAAAAGCAAACATGTCTTGGTGACGACCTCGACGACCCCACTATGACTCGAGCGCTTCAGGTATCTTGGCAGCGAGGAGAGTTCGGCCATAGTGGGGTCGTTGAGGTTGTCACCAAGATACCTGACGCGCTCGGGTCGGGATGGGTCCAAGATGACCTCCACTCTGCCCCCCAAGGGTTTGGATCTTTCCTGCTCCTCGATTCTAGCATCAAGTAATTCGGATGAGGGGACGTCTATCATCAGGCACTGGACGTCTCTTCCCTTGTCCTTTGGCTTGACCTCTCCTGGTGGGGCCGCTATTTCATGGATAGCAGTGTTGTCTCTCTTCCTCTTCTTTGATTCTGGCACTTGACTAGTCGTAGGGACTTCTTTTACCTTAAAGGAGCTCTTGCTTAGGCACTGGATGTGACAAGATCGAGTTGTCTTTTGGTCCCCGCATACATTCCTTACTTCGCCGTCATCTCGGTGGAACTTCATTGTCGGTAGGACCATGCTGATGTGTGCGTTGATTTTGTTGAGGGAGGGTCTACCCAACAATACATTGTATGCCAAGGGTACATCAACCACTAAGAATTCGGAGATGATACGCCTTGCCTCATTCTTTGCCCCTATTGTTAGGGGCAACTGTATGCTTCATTTCCCTCTAAAGCCTACCACGGGGTGACAAACGGGTAGCACTTTTTTTGGCTGAGTAACCGAGGTCTTTGAGGTACCCATAAGTAATGACGTCCACTGAGCTTCCAGTATCCATGAGCATTCTTTTCACCAAGGTTCTTGCGATCTTCACTTCTACAACCAGAGGATCATCGTGGGGATATTGTAGTGGGTGAGCATCAGATTCACATTCAAGAAGATAGGTTTCCCCAATTTGAGAACTTCCTCAACCAACAAGATTTGGTCGAGGGACCTAAAATGGTCTCGTCTTGCTTTGTTGGCCAGCCCTCTCATAGCCGGACCACTTGAGATGACTGCGACCTCGTTGGAATCCGAGGCGAAGGTGGAGCTCTCTCCTGCCCCCTGGTTTGGCTGTACGGAGGTGGTGGTTGTATTCTTCAGGAAGGTGTTGATTTTTCCTTCTTTGGCAAGAGCTTCGAGATGACTGTTGAGCTCTCTACAGTATCTCGTGCTATGCCCCTTGACCTTGTTGTAATGGAAGAAGAAGTAGCTATTGTTTTTTTTCCTTCATAGGGATTGGGTCGGGCAACATTTTGCGGTCTATTTTGGCCAGGACTTCTTCCTGGTTGCAGTTCAGGATTTTATTCACCATCGGGCAGAAGAAGTTATATCTTCAGCCTCCTTCAGGAGCTTCTTCCCGGCTTTCCAACTTCTTCTCCTCTGCAGGCTTTTTCTCAGCCGACTTCTTTCTTGCCTTTGGCGCCATTGATGATGAGAGAGTTTTTAAAGAGAGAAAGTTTATAGACAAAGGAAATGTTGCTACGAGTGATAATATGATGGTTAGATGGAATTGTGGAAGTGTTTATATAGGGAAGGAAGAGTGATTGTGATTGGTGAAGGGGGTAAGGCACGGATCGATGACGTGGATGTATAATGACCGTTGGAATTTAGTTTTATTGTTTTTTCTTATTCATTGCCGCTTGATGGTTTGGAGGTGAAGCGGTAAACATTTTTGTGAGTTTTGCAATTTGGCGCCTATTTTGGGTGTAGTGGATTGGATTTTATGATTTTGGAATGGGCGCTTTGCTTAGACTCTATTCTTTCGGATTTATATTTACCTACAATTACATGCTCTCACATTGCTTATTGTCCAATAACGCTTCAATACTAACAATATATACAATGTAGTTCATAAAAAAAATAAAAAGGCAATAAACACAACGTAACAAATTACTAAAGTTAATATTTCTAAATGAAAGTATACTTACAAAACTCATAACGGACATACTCGATTATCAATGGGTTGAGAGGGAGTGAGATAGTAGGAGTATGAATCTATGATCGATCACCAGTGATCAAGTAATCTATGATCGATTGCTTTATTCAACTACAAATCTATGATCGATCAACTCTAATTAACTATGAATCTATGTTCAATCACATTTGATCGAGTAATCTATGACCAATCACCTTTGATCACATACTATTAACTATGATCAATCACCTTTGATCAAATATTCATATATGATCGATCACCCTTAATCAACTATGAATCTATAATTAATCACCTTTTATCAAATACTGTCAACTACAATCGATCACGTTTAATCAAATTTGAACCTATAACCGATCACCTCACATTTGATTAACTTTGAATATATGAGTATATGATCATTTAGCTTTGATCAAATATATATGAATCTATGATCGATCACCTTTGATTAAGTATGGATCTATGATCTATCACCTTTGATCAAATATGAATTTATGATTGATCACTTTTGGTATAATGTCATCAGCTATGATTGGTGATACATCATACATCATGTCAAATACACATTCAACTGTGATGGATCAACTATCAATGACACAACGATTGATCATTTATGAAAAATGAATTCTTTCTAAATGTATATAGGGGTTCAAAAAATTTCGATAATATTTATATTAATTCCTTTTTTTAATTTCTATTTTTTTTACTGACTTATAATTATGTTTATTTCTCTATTTAGTTGTCCAATTGTTGATTTTTCTAGCTAGTTGTTCGAGTAATTTTCATTTATTTATGATAATTTTGAT